>JAHBCN010009683.1:0-34216 GCA_019359885.1 Listronotus oregonensis
AAAGGTTTTTAAAATTTATAATCTTACTAAAGTCAAGGTAATATCAGGTAGGTTGGAATTAATTTTCTGATAATGTTACCTTATTCAATAACACAGTCAAATATACAAAAAAGAATTGTCTTGTCAAAGTCAAATTGACAAACTAACTTTCACGCAAAAAAAAGTTGTTGGCTATTTTGTAGAAATGAAGAAAAAGCGTTTTTATTTGGAAGCAATTTTGTTAGCTTTCATGCAGCAGAAACATTTTTTGGTGAGATTTTTCATTATATACTTTTTTTTTTTTAAAAAATAAATTTTTTAAAAAATTAAAAAAATTTAACCTTAGAAAGAGAAGTTATTAGTTTAGTCGTGATTACTTGTTATAACAAATTTAAGTTTTTAATAAAAAAAAAAATTAAAAAACACAACTAAGAAAATGGAGAATCCACTGCTAGGGTTGAGTTGAAATGTTTATTGTTAGTGTTATATATTAGGTATTTAGTTTAAATTTTTTTTATTTGTCTCCGTATGCAATGAAGTAACTTTTTTTTTAAGTTTCTATGTGTAATTAAATATAGGTCTTTTGAGGCAAAATTTCATGATAAACTAAAACCACTAAAATGCTATTTATTTTTTCTTCCAGATATTTTAGACAAAGAGTTAAACGACACACTTTTTTATTAAAATTTTTAGATTTTTCTCTTTTTTAAGAAATGGTATTTAAAAAAAAGTACGTAGTTATAAAAAGTGTTCATTATCAACTGCCTTATATTAAAAAAACGAAAAAAAGAAACTAACATGGGTGCTTTATAAAATGATAAATTTGTTCGTAATTTATGTTTGTTTTAGAACACAACCTTTTTGGTTCCTTGTTTTTTTTTTTGGTCCAAAAGAAACAAAATTTTATAGATTTCCTTTCTAGTGAATATAAAGGGTGTCCAGGAAAATGTAGGGAATAGTTAGGCATTTCCTTGTAGAGAAAACAAACAATTTTTTTCTTAATTCAACAAAAAAAAACAAAGTCTTTAACACAATCAAAATCTCGCAATACTAACATAAAAGAGTAATAGACAAAACAATGAAAATCAAAATGGTGCAAGTAAAAAATGAAACAGTGTATAATCCAACGATGAAATTCGTCGGCAAGCGATTTCCTTTAATGAATGCTTGTAACAGACATTTTTTGGTCGATAACTTATTTTTCGTATTCTTCCACTTGGTGAGCTTAGCAAAGCTGAAGTTGAAGCTTTAAATTTTGAAGCAACTTTTGTTTTTATATAGAGTATTGCCTGTAAGCCGACCATAGAAGAATTAGTGGAAATGATCGATGTTAAAGGGGTAAGTATTATTTTTTAAACTTTAAAAGTAAGAACCCTTCAAAAAAGTGTGAGTTGAAGCAAAGACAATTATATTTTTCACTATAGACGCACAAAACAATGCCAAATTTTTGGTAATAGGTTTGGACGCTGCTATATAAATGAACACTGTTGCCAAATCTATAACAATGATAACAGTAATTAGAAATTAACATATTTCTGTGGGAAATACAGTAAAACTTGTGTTAACGGACACCTTTTTATATCGGCTACCTGTGTTATCGGCCACTTTCAAGCTAACAAAAATCTGCATTATAGGAAATCTCGTATATAAAAACGCTTAGATAATAGACACCCTTATAAAACAGCCACAACCAGACAAATCTCAATGTTTATAACTGGCGGAGCGATTCCGTAAGTCTATCGTGTCGTTTTTTTTTTTGGCGTAGAACCAGATCAAACCTGTTAGGTTTCTTTGAGTATGTCACCGGGCATATGAAATCGTATTTTACGACATTTTTTTGTGGTCTCGAACTTTTTAAATTAATAAAAAGTGATTTTTTTTAACTTATAAAAAAATGATTTTTTTTTGTTTCCACCGCCATAACTTTAAAACTATCAAAGATACCGAAATTTTTTTGTGTCAAATTAAAGCCCACACTGTAGCGCTTTTAACCTCATAAACAGTTTGGGCACAATTCGCACTTTCATTCCTCTAAAAATCATATAAACTAAAAATAAATATTTTTGGTATTGAAATTTTCACCAATCGATAAACTTTTTTATTTTTGAAAATATTTTCATACATGCAGCGAAGAAAATATAGCCAAATAATAACAAAAGTTTTTGAAAAAAAAAAAATTTTCCTAGAGCGTATCGTTTGGCAACAGCGATTTTTTTTCAGACGTAAAAAAGTATTATCGGGACCCAATAGCCCCGCATGCGGATAGCGTGCGTAGTTAAGTAATACATTAGTAGTGGTGGTTGTCGAAATTTAGAGTGTGCTGTATGTATTTAAAATTTTAAAACAATGAAGCAAATTATTTGTAAGAAAATTGTGTATTATGGATACAAATCTGTTTTACAAAGACCTAGAACAGCTATTCTCAACCGCTGGTCGGGCGACCACCATGGTACAAGTGGTCCGCGGAGAAATTTTACTAGTCCGCGGACAATTTTCGATCCGCGAAAAAAATTACTTATTAAAAAAAACAATAATAACTAAATTTTGGTCCGCGGCCAAAAAGGTTGAGAAACGCTGACCTAGAATACAAGGGTTGTTATCATTACTATTAAGTGCTGAAAAAGGCAGGACAATCTAGCAAAAAAATTCTGTCAAACAAATGATATTTTAAAGGCAAAATTAAAATAAAATATCATAAAGACTGTCGTAAAACTTACACAATTCTCAAAACTATTATCAGAATTTGCAATCAGACAGTGGCGCCGCGCCGGTCCTTCAAATTATTGTGACACTAAACTTAAATGCGCTAGTTTTAATATTAGAAAAATGTTTTTTTTTGCAGCAATAGTAAAAATAAAAAGAAGAAAAGTTATATAAAAAATCTGTTTAAACAAGTAATTTAAATATTATTAGGTACCTTCATAGTATAGTTGGTAGCTTTATATTAGTTTATATTTTGTACTGAAACAAAATACGAATTTCAATTTTATCCTTATAAATCCTGTTTAGGGTATTTATTTTTTTACATAGTACTGAATCTTTTTAGGTAGAAGAAAAGCTACCTATCAAAAAAGTAATAAAGCTGCCGGGAATAGAAACGACATTAATATAATATCTAAATTACGTGGCTATAAAGATTTATTTGCGTTTGATGAGAAATATCATAAATTATGTTACAGCCACTATATCTCTGAAAGAAACATAAAATCGCACAAAAATAGAAAAACGGTTTCCGAACCTACACGAAAATAGTTCGACAATATCTACCTTTTCTGCGAGTATTGGTAGTGATGTTCAGATAGATCTTTTACTTCCCAGAGAAATGTCCAAAATTTAAACTTTATTAAGAGCTGCTGCCATAATACGTAGTGCAATGGCTTTATGTCAACCCAAAATTGAATTTCCAACATGTACTTGTGTGAAATAAGAACTAAAATGTTGAAGTGTAAATTTCGTTCCTGCAATATCATTATTAAAGATTTTAAGGCAGAAATGGATTAAATTTACGTAAAATGCTACTAATGAAGCGCCTAAGTAACTACTTACATATTACATTTTTGTGTCTGTAAAAAAAATCACCCACGGAATTGGACGATTTTTAAATTTACAATGTAAAATATTCTTTAAGTATTATTATTTAAGGCAAAAAAATTCGGATGTTGTAATTTTCACCAAGAAAAGCGCAATAAAAATTCTAAAAATTGGTCATTATTTGACATTTTATTTTAACTATTTACGATTTACATGTAATAAATTCATGCATCGCTTCAAGACGTTTACGGTGTTGCTAAACGGAAATATTATTAATTTATAATAAAAAACTTTGCCGTTACCATAAGGATAATTTTCAATAAATCAAAAATATTTGAATTTCAAGCCAGTTACAAATATAATTAGGGAAAATAAAAAGCCGCTTTAACTAACCAGCACTAATCATGACCGACCAGAACGGCGCATTTATAATAAAAAAAATTACAATTTAACGAGGAAAACCTAACCGGAACTAACCAGAACTAGATCATAGTTTGAAAGTTGTTGTTTGTTAGTTCTAGTTAGTTAGTTTATATATAAAAAACAACCTTCAATAATACCAAATTATTACAAAAAGTCTGGCAACATTGCTTATTCAAGCAGCATTCAGACATGTCAAAGAATAGCTTCGTATCATCTCTTTATATGGAAAAAAATAATTATATATTCCTGTTTAAAAAATACCTTTAACGAAGCCCTAGTTTATGTACTATATTTCTCAAATTTAATTAAAAGACACAAAGCATCCGCAATTTTTTGTTGCTAAAAATGTTTAAAAAATAATGAAGTTTTGAATGTATAATCAAAAAAATAACGAATCCCGTGGGTGGTTTTCTTTACCAGCAACCAATAAAAAAAAGTTGAATAAACCTACTTATTAAGCCGGAGTCTCATGCATCCGATTTCCGACGATCCGATCATCCGAAAGTATTTTGATTGGTCAGAACATTGTGGCGCCACATGTTCTGACCAATCAAAATACTTTCGGATGATCGGATCGTCGGAAATCGGATGCATGAGACTCCGGCTTTAGGTGGGTAATTAATAACAATGATTGATATTTTTGTATGGGTTTAAAAATCTACCCACCTGTTTCGGATATTTAAAATTTTTTCTTTTCTAAACAACTTAAGCAGCCCTTAGATCTGCGTTTAAACCTGTTGATACAACTTTAACTACCTACTACACTTCCACCGGACCGTAAGATCTTTGTAGTCGGCCGGCTCGCTAAGCCCAAGCGCGCAAAAATATGACTTTGGCCGTTAAAAAAATATTACTGACTCAATACTATAAAAGGAATCTAAAAAATTTTTGTTTTAAAAACTTTTTTTAAACATTAGCTACAATTTGTACGCAGCATGTATGTATACATTTTCAATAATAAACTTTTTTCTCGATTGCCTAAAACTACTAAAAATAACAATTTTGAGTTTCGTACTATTTTAAAAATTTAACAAAAATATATCAGCTTCCCAAATGGGACGTTGTTTGAAGCGCTATTGTGTCTACTTTAATCTAAAAAAAAAATTTAAATTGATAGCATTTAATATTATTAAAGATAGAGCAGTGGAGAAGTTAAAATACGTGTTTTATTGAAAACCGTTTTTTTTGGGGTTTTTTCGAAATAAAAAAACTCTCGACCACTAAAAAATGTCGTAAAAAGTGATTTCGTGTACACGATTACCTTATTAAAGAATCCCACTAAGTCTGGTTTGGTTCTACGCCGGTTTTTTTTTCTCGATAACTAAGCGACTTTTCTTCCAAATTTTACTCCACTAAACCTATTTCAGGTAAATTAACCTTTTTATATTGGCCGGAAATTCTTTGGGCTAATTTGTATTTTATTATTTTATGATTGTAATCTGCAAATTTTAAAGGTGAAAATACCCAACAATAATATTTATGGCTAGGTTTTTTTTTTATCTTGGGACAGTCCACGAAGGCTGATGCCTAAGTACTGACGTACCGTGGGTATCTTGTCAAATAGCATTAGTGGCTTAGGGGATTATCTTCACATTATATTTTTAGTTGTGTCTTAAATCGATAAGAATAAAGTTATTGTGTTCGGAAGTGTTTAATCATGTCCCCAAAACGAAATCGTTTGTCACTGAAGAAAAAAATTGATGTTATCGTGAAAAGTGAAAAGTACGTTTTGGGTTCGCGAAAACTGGCTGAAATGTTTGGTGGTAAATCCCAAATAAATGATGATACAGGAGTAAAGCTAAACTAAATAATGATGATGGCACACCCGAACGTAAAGTTATCCGGAGGTAAAATACCCCTCCATTCGGTTCTCCGGGCGAGGGGAACATTTGGGGGGCCACCATCGAAAAGTCTGATATCGTTTACAAATATATGTGGACTTAACTCTAACGTGAACTCTGTTCACCATTATCTTCAATCCTCAATTTCTTACCGAAACCCAAATAAGTCCCAAAACAGCAACCAACCACCTCCTTTTCCCAGGTTATGAACTCATTTCATCTTTTCGACCCCATGGCGGCGTTTGTGCTTACGTTCGCAACGACCTGGCTTGTGTTAGGGTTTCTAACCTCGAATCGAATAGGCCTGATATTCTTTGGCTTAAACTAACTTTCAGATCTTCTACTAAATTCATCTGCTGTATATACCGGTCCCCGTCTGACAATTCCTACAACGAGTTCTTTGATTTCCTTTCAATAAAGATCGACAATATTATTTCCCAGTTTCCATTGGCCGAAGTAATCGTCCTCGGGGATTTTAATGTTCATAATAAGGATTGGCTAGGCTCCACAAAAACTGATACACAAGGCAGAGCAGCAGAAAATTTCGCAATCAGCAACTCGCTCACCAATCTAATTATGGAACCTACCTACTTTCCTAGGGTTCCCCCATAATTCTAACCCCTAGATTTCTTTCTTACTTCCACCCCCGAACTCTATCAAGCATCAGTAACTGCTCCCCTTGGTCGCTCTGACCATGGTTTGGTCACCGTATCATACTCCACTCATTTTGAGGCAACTGAAAGCATGCCGCCACGAACCATCTGGCACTACAATTCGGCCGACTGGGATGGTCTGAGAGATTTCTTTGCCAGCTACCCTTGGAATCCTACCTGCTTTTCTACTCACGATCCTTCAGAAATATGTAAACAAATTACCGAAACAATTCAACTAGGCATTGAGACCTATATTCCCCACACTAAAAAGAACCCCATAACTTCAAATCACAAACCGTGGTTTTCTAAATCCTGTGACAAAGCCAAACTTTTAAAACTTCAAGCCCACAAAAAGTCTCTTCAAAACCCCAGTCCCGAAAATCGACAGGCTAGCATCGAAGCAAGAAATCAGTATAATCAGACCATCTCAGATGCAAAAGACCGTTTTAACAATCGAATAAAAGATAAAGTTCTCTCTTGCTCAAATGGCAGTAAAGCTTTTTGGTCCTTTGCCAAAAATATTAGTCAGAACTTTTGCACAAATTCTATTCCACCCTAATCTCTGAAGATGGAATTGTCTCTACCTCCAAAGGAAAAGCCGAACTATTTGCCAAACAATTTGCTGCCAATTCTACGCTTGATCCTTCTATTAATCTTCCTCTTCCAACAGTTGTCCCTGTTTCTCATAAAATGTTCGATATAATTTTTAAGGTCAAACAGATCAAGCGCATTCTTTCTTCTCTTAATACTAAAAAATCGTCTGGGCTGGATGGCATACCAGCAATCGTCTTAAAAAAATGTGCTCCCGAGCTTGCACCCATCTTAACTCGCCTCTTTCGAATCTCTTACGACACGGGCATTTTCCCGGAGAGTTGGAAAGCTGCACGTGTGCAACCTGTCCCCAAAAAATGATCCAAAAGTCTCCCTTCTAACTATAGACCTATATCTCTTCTTTCAGTTGTTTGCAAGGTAATGGAAAAATTCATTAATTCCCAAATCTTAAAGTATCTGGAAAAACATAAGATCTTACATGATAGACAATATGGATTCCGTCACAGTAGATCCACAGCTGATCTTCTTTCCTTTGTCTCACACAACTGGAACAAGTCCCTTGAGTTTCTTGGTGAATCCCAGATCGTTGCTCTTGACATATCCAAAGCTTTCGATCAGGTCTGGCATGATGGGCTTCTTAACAAACTTCTTCTTACGGTCTTCCACCTAAGCTTTGCTCTTGGCTTTCAGTTTCCTTTCTAATCGACGTATATCAGTTAGTGTAGATGGTCATTCCTCCAGCTTCTACCAAATTAATGCTGGGGTGCCCCAGGGCTCAGTGCTGGCACCCACGCTGTTTCTTCTACACATTAACGATCTTCTCTCTTCCACAATCAATCCCATTCATAGTTTTGCTGACGATAGTACCCTCCACTCTAGTATTCAATTTCTTAAGCCACCGTGTAATTCTGATTTTGAAAACAAGCGCAGGTCAATGCAGATATCTCTTTCACAAGACCTCAAACTTATCTTGGATTGGGGCGCCAAAAATCGTGTTCAGTTTAATGCCTCAAAAACACAGTCATGTTCGCTGTTGCGAAAAAGTCTGCGAATGCTCATCCCTTACATATGAGCGGCCAAGTTCTGCAGAACAAAGAGTCGTTTAATCTAGTCGGCGTTACTTTTGAGAATAACCTCAACTGGCACAAACACATTTCATCCATAGCTTCGGCAGCTTCAAAAAGATTGGATTCCTCTTTCGAGCCAGAAAATATTTCTCTTTTTCCAATCTGTACACTCTGTATGTATCCCAAATCAGACCCTCTTTGGAATATTGTTCTCATGTCTGGGGAATGGCGTCCCCTACAACACTTAGCCTACTGGACTCCATTCAAAAAGAGCTGTTCGTCTTATTAATGATCCAACGCTCACAGAAAGGCTTCCTCTTCTGCCCATCGTCGAGCTGTGGGGATCTGTCGCTCTTCTATAGGTATTTTCACGGCTTCTGCTCAGATGAATTGGCCAGTATTATTCCTTCTCTGGCAGCTCCCAACAGAGCAACACGTAGTGCAACTTTTATGCATCCTTTTACAGTTCAATTAGAGAGGCCCCGAACTTCCGCTTTCTTCGTTCCCTTTTATTCCAGAGTGTCAAGACTATGGAACCTGCTGCCCGCAGAAGTTTTTCCTTTTCCTCCCAATCTCCAAAAATTTAACCCTTGAAAAACCCCTTATCACGAAGACACCCACGGTACGAGTACTTAGGCATCGCCTTCGTGGACATCCCAAGTAAAAAAAAATCAATTTTAAAGAAGGTGTTAATTTAAAACAAAAAGAAATTATAATCTAGGATTATTATTAGATAAAGTGTCTAAATTTTCGCAAAGCAGAGGTAAAAATTTTCAATATCTGGATTAATTAAAAAATAACTTAGGCAGCAACAATTTAAAATAAAATTTGGGTTTTCTGCGAAAATTTTAAAATTTTTCCATGCTTTCGATGTTGTACCAAAAGGGGCCAGTGGGCCCCCTCATTGTTTTAGATTTCAAAATTTTGAAACTTACATTATTGAGCTGTTTAGAAAATAAGTACTATAAATTATCTGCCTAAAAAAGTATACTTTTTTAAGCTCTAGGAGCAAATGTTCTAGATAAACGCACTTTAAAGTTCCCATTTTTTTTTTGGGAAAAAGAATTTTGGCCAAAGTTTTTTAAAATTTGCATAGTGATAGTTCTTAACACGCTGATCAAAAGTCTTTTCGGCACAAAAATAAAAAACCCCCTGACCCCTTCAAGGTCCCCAAATCCCCCGTGACCTTTGAGGGTGATTTTGGGGCGTTGGAAGCTTTTTGGGGGTTTTTGGGCCCCGGGAAAACTTTGATCAGCGTGTTAAACTTCAATATCAAGTATGAAAACAATTGCCAACTAACGTAGATTGGGGGGGTCTTTAAGTGCATTATCTGAACAGTTCAGAACAAATTGGGGCCCTTTTGATGCAAGTTTATAGTAACTATTTTTTAAAAAACAGGCCCAAATTTCCCAAACATAAAAATTATGACATCTAAAACAAGTGAGGTAGGCCGTATCTGGGGCCCCTAGTAGCAACATCAAAGCATGGACAAAAATTTAAAATTTTTCGCTCAACTTAGATCAAAATTTTGTATCCTTATCATTTAGTTAAAAATTGCTAAAAAAGAAAACAAATTAAAAAATTTTTACCCTTATCTTTGTTATTATCAACTTTGGAAAGAAAAGTTTACGTAAATTGCAATATTTCATTAGGAATCTGCTGTTGCTTTTGTGTTCCATTTTTGGGGCACCTATCCTTTTGCTTGATATCTATTATTAAATTAAACATAAAAATATTTTTGATGCCCATCAGATTTTCTTTGGAGTAATAACAATTTTATTTCATATCTCTTTTCAAGGCTATTAGACATTATTATATTAGTTAAAAATTTTGGGATTCTTCAAAAGATCCTGAAAAGCTCCTAATATGTATAGATTTTTCTATTTTGATTTTCGGTATAGGGACTGTGGACCATATTGCAAAACAATTTTAAAAAAAATTTTAAATTTTTGTGTTGAACCAATTTATGATTGGGTATTGACTAAATTAGAAATATATTTTTATAAAAAAAAACACAAGTAATAAAATATAATGGTTTTATTTGGATCTTAATAAGCAACAGCAACTTAAAATAACTACACAAAAGTTTTTATTAACTAATAACGTGAACTCACTTAATTCTAATGAATAAAAAAAAAATGAAACATTAAATTTTTGCAAAAATTTAATTAACCAAAAATCTAAATCTAAATACTTTCGTTTAAAATACCTAACCAAAATTTCTAATGACTAAGTATGTATAATTAATCCAAAACCTAAAACAAATAAAAAAAAAATAAAACTCTAAACAATCTTTTGATTTACATATGAGTTTTACATTTCTTCACAATACACCACTTTTAGATCGTTTTCAGTTCTGCACTATCCATATTATTAAAAATCACAAAATTATTTTAAAAACAAAAAAACATTTTAAAAAAGCAACAAACACAGGTTTGCAGGTTGAATGCGGCAGTTTTTTTTTATTTATCACATGTTCGATATGGCCCTTTGCAATTTCACCATTTAAATCAAAACGATGTAAAGATTTTGGAAACCAGGTGACGTGCGCTCTTTTCATGGCTATTATGTAAACAGGATAGAAATGATTATTTTTTTGTCAACCCCTCTTGTTGAAAACTACTCTTTGAAATTACTGATCCGTATAGTTCTGTTTGTTTGTACAACCCAAAAAATATCAAGCGCCTTTCAGTGACGTCACAAACTACACCCGCCTGGGGTAAAAGAAGAATCTAGTCCCTAAATTTTATTGGGAGACCAGTAACCTTTCTCCGGTGGCGTTCTTTTTCTACGTTTACTTCGGTATACGTAAAGACAAACCAAACGTAAAACAGGTCCCAAAAATTAATTATAAATGGTGTGTAATGCAGTAAAAAATATGGGATTATTATTAGAATAATATTAAATTTTTATAACTACATATTATTTTTTTTTGAATACGAGGGTGTTCGATAATGACCTGGAATTTAATTCTCAAAACCCAAAACGATTTGCCCCAGCCGCTATTTGGTCTAAATATTCCTGTTATTCAAGTAATTAGCAAAATTCAAAACGGTAATAGGTCCATTCTAGTGAGGGAAACCTTTGAATAATCTTCGAACGATATTCGAAAAAAAATGTTTCGAATGATTCGAATATTTCTTTCGAATATTCGTATTCAATCAGCTGGGTATAATACCGCTCTTATCGGATGATAGTTCATTCAATTCGCGGTTCATTCATATCAAAAAAGAAATTTTCCACAAAATGTCGACTTTTTGGCGGCCACTGTATAATATTCTATACACCACACCAATAATTCAATTTAAAAACGAAAACAAAACTTCCCCCCCGCACCACCAATAACACAAAAAAAATTTAAAACGTCAAGAATACGTATGCGAACACAACATCGACCCAATAATAGTCGACTGAAATTAAAAGCCGAAAAAAATAATTCATTTTTTATCTTCCGACATCTGATTTATTCGGAAAATTCGTTATTTCAGCAAACCTTTCGACTTCGGGTAAGTCCCGTCGACGTTGGCGGTCGGCGCAAATATCGAATACCGACTGACGTTGATCGGTCAATGTTTCATATGTCGAATGATATTCCCAATATGAAGATCTTCCGGGAAAACCCAAAATTTTGAATATTAAAATCATCGAATATGCCCATCGCTAGTCCATTCCCCAGTTTCAACTGAAAAATGTCACAATCGACAAATGTCGCTTTTTTTATCTTTGGACCAGAGTTGCCAACTTAGGGGTTTTCTCCCAAATTTAGGGGCAAAAAAATGGAATGGGATTTTTTGGGTGCTATATTTTTAAAGGGGGATTGTTAAAGGGGTTTTTGGGGCTTCAATATTTATTTTCAAATGTTTTTTACTAGTCAATCATATTCATTTTTTTTACATACCGCCTTAGCGACATCCAGTCATAAGGGGTTTGTTACAAAGCTTTAGATAATTTATGAATAAAAATTATAAAAAAAGTTGCTGAATTTAAAATTTTTTTGATTGTTTGAATTTATTATTTGTTTAATGATATTTTATTTATTTGTACAAAACAATGAAATTTTTGGAAAATTTAACGAACAGGACTAGGTTACCAACGCCAGTTTGTAGGCAGGGTGTTTGGTATAGTGATCTGTTTGTTTTGTTTTGGAAAAACGTAAACAAATTGCCAGATCTCAAAAACCCCAAAAACGAAAAACCTCAACATCGATTTAAATATAAATATTTATAAATATGACAGTTCAAGCAACGACAACAAGCTTATTTTGGACAGCTGCTGCATTCGTTTTTTAAAAAAAAATGATAGTAAATCAGGGGCCTGTTTCATAAAACACTTGTAATACAGTACCTGTATTACAGGACTTTAAATTAAAATTTTCAATCCTATAAAAATTGTTTCATAAAATAATTCTACCTTGTAAAATAACCTGTAATATTCGCCTGATTCAGTTCCTGTATTTTAATTAGACCTTTTTTATTTGTGTTTTTCATGTATTGAGGTTATGTGTATTGAATGGTATTCGGTTTTATTATTTATTTTTTGTTTTCATTCTTGTCAATAGGAAATACGGTGTTACTGTCGGTTGTGGTTAGTTAGTTGTTTTATAAATCCAAATTAAGTCAAAACGCAAAGAAAAAAACAAAAACTAGAAACATTTTAAGAATGATTCAGCTAAAAAAAAGTTGTTTATCAATATGGACCAAATATAACAAGATACTAGAAGAAAAGCTTGGGTCAGAGGTTGAAAATTATGCTGTGTCTATAGGATTTGTAACAAGTAATAGAGAACAACGTATGTGAAGACACTACTTGGCAAATTTGAGGTAGAACTATGGTAAGTTCAATCTCTTGTTGTATTTTTAAAGAGTAATTAGTTTAGCTTAGGCTTTAGGTGGACTAGGTTAAGGTCATACTTGTCTAAATACCCCAAAAGGGGTAAATTGGGAAAATGCTAGGTTATATTTTAAAAAATGTAATTGATAGCTGATTTATGTGTGCATTTTATTGGTTTGCTAAAAACCCCTATTTGAAATTATCTATAAAATAAAATTAAAACTTATTTGTTTGATGTAGGCAAAGCTAGAAAAAGCAGACCGGCGCCGGCGGTGAAGGAGAGGGTTCGACAAGCTTGATGAAACTGATCTTTTAATCATTAAATTTTTGGGTAAAGTCTCTCCTGTCATTAAAGGTTTCTTACCAGACTCAATGGGTATTGAAAGAACAGTGGAACAGTTTTACTCCCATTGCAGATCCTTACAGTTCTGATGTTAACGCAGACGAGTGCATAAATAATACACCGACCAACACACCATTACTCAAACCGAAACTACCTCCTGCTGATTTACACGGAAGCAGAAAGGTATACAATTTACGTTAATAGTGTTTAATAAAATTGACCTATAATGATACCTATTTTATATAAATAAAATTGTGTCACTATCAAAATTAGGTTTAATATCATTATCTCTTCTTTCTAGATCCAAAAAAACGTGTGATTGTTCAGATGTCAGACATTCCCAAAGGGTTTTTAAAAAAAGAAAAACTGCAACTGGAAGTTAAAAAATTTGGGGAGGGAAATTTGGGAAAAAGAAAACGCAGCCGGAACCCAAACATTGTGACTAACTAATAAATTGGGGCCAATACCAAAGGCTAACGGTAAATCTGAAAAATGTGCTTAGGTTGTTTTGGTGGAAAACTCAAATTAAAATTGCTGACGAAGGACAGCTTGTTTTATGCAAGATAACAACTTTTGTTAATAATATTAGAAATAATAATAAATACATTTAAGTAAACAGTAATGTTTCCAATAAAGTTATTATTCATATATTATATTTTTCCCATGACCCCATATTATAATAATAAAAATGTTTATTTTTTTAATATTTATACTAAAGAAAAAAATGAAACAAATTAATAAAATATATATTATTTTTTTAATAACCAACCTAAGAAATGTACATTGCCTCACATACCCAGTAACATTACAAAGGCTGATCATTTTTAAAAAGTGCCTATAAAAAAGCCCCCTTTTCTTGTCCTATTTTTCCCGGGCCATCATAGTGGGCATTTTCGTTACCACGTGGTACATCATCCCCTTTCCCTCCCATCGTTTCGATTAGTTCGTTCTGTAATCGTGACAGATTACAAAGTGCTACACAACACTTTATAACTTTACATACAAACACAGGCTGGGGTCTAAGATTTCAAATGGGAAATTTTTCCTTCATTATACCAATGGCACATTCTTGTACGTCGGGTTTTTTTGTGAGCCCTTGCGAACCGCCGCTGTTCAGGTCTGTTCACATCTTGAACACTGGTGGTATTAACCAGGACTTAAGTGGATATATTGAATCCCCCAAACAAAAATCTACCAGGATATGGCCTCAGCCTTCTTCCATTCTGCCACAACCACTATTACGTAAGACACTGCATCCGCGTCCCCCAACTGTATTAAAAAAATTTTATTGCAAATTAACCACAAGCATTACATTAATTGGTGGTTACCGTGTCTGTCGAAAAGGCGGTCGAACTCATGGGGCATCCATTTTAATAAGAGTACCATCTAGTGCTCTGCAAACCAAGGCATTCCTGCAAGATGACTAAATCCATTTACTATGGTTCCAACCTCATTAGGCCAACATACAAGTTCGTTCCTTCCTTTTAAATTTCATCTGCCTGTGAACAACTCTACAAACTGTGGCTTTACTAATGCCATGCATATCACTAATACTATGATACTGAGCCCCGGTCCCCAACCAAGTAGTGCAATTTCTAACTGTTGGTGGATGTTAGAGCTTTATTTCTTTTTTTTGGGGGTTTCAATCGAGCTTCAATGTGCTCTAGCAAGTAAGCACACTGAAGAAAAGTTAATCTAAAACCCTTTTATTATATTCAGTTTCCTGCATCATATTGTATGAAATTCTTTCCTTGAAATTTCTTGGCCTCCGAATAATGACATTATCATCTTCACTAGAACTACTACCCTCATCCCTTTTAACAAGTTACCTTTCAACAAAATTTCGCTTTTTAAGATTAAATCTATACTTGTAAAAATTTTTAAAATGATTTAAACAATCATAAAATATTTAAAAATTTACAGGTTTACTAATACAGGAAATTGCTCTTTATGAAACACAACACTGATGAAGTCCTGTATTTTATACTTGTAACACAGGTAAATCACCTTTAAATTGTTTTACAGAGAAAAATTCATTATGAAACACCAACTTGTGGTTTTGACCTGTAATACTGGCATCTTTCCTGTAATACAGGACCTGTAACTTTTATGAAACAGGCCCCAGGTGTTGTACGGCACGGCGATGTCATTTTATCTCTCTCTAGTAGGTTGTATTATTCAATAACACGTTTTGTAAACTGACTTGATCAACAGCAACCGAATTGAGCATCTAAAGTAAATGTCATATCTGTCTGTCACTTCAGATAATAAACAAAAATAGTTTTCCGGCTTTAGAAATAATTTTTAATAAAGAATCATTGATTTATAAAAATGTAATTTATGGTGCAATGCCATAAACATTAAAAAAGTTATTATTTCCCTGAGCTATGTTATTTAGTGTCTTTAATCAATATTGCCGTGCAGTGTATTTACAAGAACTATCCCTCCTTGCCCCCCTGAATATGTTAATGCCAAACAAGGTTTGTTTACTTTATTTCTATCCAAGAATTCGTGGGGGAATTCCTAGTAATTGTAGGGATTTTGGGGGTTTTGATTGGGACTTTAGAGGCATAAATTTGTAAGTGTTGGCAACACTGCTTTGGACATTCCACGAAGGCTCATGCTTAAGTACTAACGTAGAGATCGAACGCTGTTAGAAAGAACACCGATACGTCACGGTTTTATATCAGTTTGCCATATGAGACCGTGACGTATCGGTGTTGTTCTTACAGCGTTCGATCTCCCTAGTGTCTTAAGAGTGGTGAAGAGTTTTCACACGGGACTTAAATATTTGGAGATTGGGGGGGAAAAGAAAACCGGATAGCAGATTCCAAAGTCTGGACACTCTGGGGATGAATGAACGAAGAGAGCGGGAAGTTCGGGGCCTCTTTAGTTGAACTGTAGAGGATGCATAAAAGTTGCACTACGTGTTGCTCTGTTCTGAGCTGCCAGAAAAGGAATTATACTGGCCAACTCCTCTGAGCAGAAGCCGTGAAAATACCTATAGAAGAGCCACAGATCCCCTACAACTCGACGGTGGGCAAAAGAGGAAGCCTTTTTGTAAGCGTGAGATCGTCAATAAGACGAACGGTTTTTTTTGAATGGAGTCCAGAATGCTAAGTATTGTAGAAGACGCCTTTTCTTGTTACGTTTGACCGTCACGTTCATGAGATATCGTCGAAAATTTTTGAAAAAAGTTTTTTTTTTAATTTGAACCCCCTTTTCCCAAAAATTCTGGGCTAATTCAGGGGTGTTGCTTGTAAAGTTGTCCCCAAACTGGACGCGTTCTTATGGGAGCAACCCTTATTTGAAGGGATAGAAAAAAATTGACCAAGGTGCCCGGAGCTCAAATTTAATGAGAAAACTACTGGCGCTAACAAAATTTTGCTATCTCTCATCGTTTGGCCACTAGGGCGTTTCTCGAATTTCGTCGATTTTTTAAATGTCCCTTAACTTTCTTATTAATAAAGATAATTAATTTTGATAAAAACTTTCTTAAGGCACTTTTTCGTAGAATTCATTTGCAGTAGGCAGATTTTTTACAGGGCTTTTAAAATTTTTTGTGCACCACCTCAAAATCAATTTTTTTTTATGGACCACCCTATATATTATAAGATTTTTGAAAAGCTGGTACAATTTCCTAAATTTTGATGTATCACTTGTTATGTTTATCTTAAAAACCATTAGCAGTAATTCGATTTAAAAAATTAAAATAATGTGCCTACAGAAATCCCCAAAATTGCCGTGACTAATAAAATGACATAGGATGCTAACATGTTATGATTAAAACAACAGATCTAAAGTTTTATGATAAGATTACTCATAGTTAATATATTAAATTAATAATTATCTAAAACACAAAGGACAACAACAAAAAACCAACAATATTAACAAAAAAACATAACTCTACCTAATCCTAATATAAAATTTTTATGGAATTTAATTAACGATAATAAATAAACAAAAATAAAAAAAAATATGTTAACAAATGTTCAAATTGTCTCCCATTTTGTTGTACGCAAATTCTACATCTTTTTTTAACAGCATTAACTGCATTAATAAGTTCTATATTTTGAACTCGGTTAAACGCACCTCGCAACGCCCTTTCTAATTCTTTCTCAAAGAAAGGTCTCTAATTCTACCCCAAAGAAAAAAATCTAAGGGAGTCAGGTCCAGTGACCTGGCAGGCCATTGTATGGGCCCTTGATTTCCCATCCAATTTTCACGAAACTGAACATTAAGGTAATCGTTTATGGTCCTTGCACAATGCGCAGGGGCACCATCATGCTGGAAGAAGACTCTGGGTATCAGATTTATGAGAATATCTTCCAAGAATGGTCCCTTTAAATATTCAAATATTGTCTAGAATTCAGCGGTTCATCATAAATGTAGGGTCCAATTAATTGTCCTCTAAAAATTCCCACCCACACATTGAAGCTAAATCTTCCTTGTTGTCTGTTTTGGACAGTTGCATGGGGATTTTCGTTTAAAATTTCTTGATTTTGAGCATAATTTGCTCTGAGTTTGTTAAAAGAGCCAAAATTTTGAAGATTATCGGCAAGCCTAGCAAATACATCCCTGGATGGTTGCTGCCGTTCGGGATATCTTTGAAAATACAAGTTTCTTGCCGCCTGAGCATATTTGTTGCTTTCTATGTAACATTCAAGCATGTTGAACTTTTCAAAATTTTCATACATTTTTTAACACTTTTCCCAAACACCTTTCTTAAAAACTTATTTAAATTACTTTTTTTCTATTAAAAATACCAACAAATTTAACAATACCCAAGTACCATTGTCAATTCTCAACTATTCAAACTGTTAAAATATTAAAAAAAAAAATCATATGCACGGCCTACTGCTTTTTACGTAGTAACTTTAAATATGTGGCTTTAATCATAACATGTAAAGCACCCTATGTCATTTTATTAGTCATGGCAATGTTGATTTCTGTAGGCACATTATTTTAATTTTTAAATCTAATACCTTAATGGTTTTAAGATAAACAAAACAAGTGATACATCAAAATTTAGGAAATTTTACCAGATTTTCAAAAATCTTATAATATATAGGGTGGTCCATATAAAAAATTGATTTTGGGGTGGTGCACGAAAGAATTTAAACGCCCTGTAAAATCGCTATCGCAATGAATTCTACGAAAAAAAGTGCCTTAAGAAATTTTTTATCAAAATTAATTATCTTTATTAATAAGAAAGTTATGGGGCATTTAAAAAATCGACGAAATTCGAGAAACGCCCTCTAGTGGCCAAACGATAAGAGATAGCAAAGTTTTGTTAGCGCCAGTACTTTTCTTATTAAATTTAAGCTCCGGACACCTTGGTTAATTTTTTTCTATCCCTTCAAATAAGGGCTGTTCCCATAAGAACGCGTCCAGTTTGGGACACCCTGTACATCCAGGAAGTTCCCCTTAAAAATTAAAAGCATCGGACGCCCCCTCAGGACTCACCCCGGATTATTATATCGATATTTTGTTTTTTTTATATTTGGACCAGTTTACACCTTTTAAAAATACTGTGCGAAATTCAGGAGGCTGTTTGTATCATTAGAAAAATTCCCGTGAAAATTAAAAGCATCGGACGCTCCCCCAAGACCAAACAAATATTATTAAATCGATATTTTTGGGGTGTTTCTTATATTTGGACCACTTTTAAGATCTTTTAAAAATTCTGATCAAAATTCAGGAGGCTTTCTCATGTCACTATAAAAATTCTCGTGTAATTTATTTCTAAATTTGAAATTAGCGGGAAGTTACAGGAATGGCCTGTTGGGTCAACCGCTTTACTAATTATTTTTTTGCTTATGAAGATGATTTAACACAAATGCACTGTTAAAAGCAACTTTGCCGCCTCAGAAAATTTGCCGCCCTGGTCATTAGCCCCGAATGCCCGTAATGTAAATCCGCTACTGCCTATGATACATTATATTATATTTGAACTCGCCTCGTACATTGCTGAACCTCTAAAAGTTAGCGTGAGAAATTAAGTCACTAGTAGGGGACCACAAACCGATTTTCTGACGACACGTCAGACCGGCAAACGATTGGTTCGTTTGTAAAGACGATGTATCACTTTCTAATCTTCTGTCTTTGAACCTCTAATGGAAAAGTTTGTGTGCTAGATAAAGATAAACAGCTCACCGACTATACTTAGAGTAGTCTGGAGCAGGTAGACCCTGATAAACTATTAGGAGATAATTAAATTCCTTGGATTCACCCTGCGAGGTAGAATCTCAGTTTCTTGGCCAAAAATCACTGACAAGTTTAAAAATGAGGTAAAACATCACCTAACGCATCCCGTATGTTTTGTAAAGATGAATATATTTTTGGTAACCAGTTATTCAATTCCTTAAGCGGTTATACCTAGTTGGAAACTCGAAAAAACGTGTTATTTCTTAAGAATTATTTATAAAGAGGCATTTCATATAACAAATGTGAAATACATGCACATGTAGCGGATTTTTTTGAACTTTAAAACCCCATTGGTCGTTTTTCAGAATACCCAGTTGTATTGCCCCTGTACACGATCTCCAAGAGGTCCTCTTAAAAAAGGCTTCGGCGGTGAGCAAGATACCTTTGGTTTGGGTTATTTAAAATACAAAATTTAAAAAAAAGTTAGTGGATAGATGAATGCAGGTATAATCAAAGGAATATTTAAAATGTTGTTTTTCGATGAAATTTCCAACTTCAAATGGTTTAAAAAAATAGAAATAGTTTTCAGAAATCTTATTCCTTTGATTAATACCTGGGAAATATATTTAAGAGGGTTGGGTAAAATTTTGAATCCGATCAGTCGAGCCATTTCGGAGAAATCATGCCACTGACATTTAAAACATAGTTTCGAGATAAATATGAGTTCGAAGTTTCAAAATACAGGTCAAGCGCTTGAGAGTATATCTTTAAGAATATTCACCGGATCAATCTGAAAAAATGGTTTAAATATGTCAAATTTTGTTTATTAAACTATCTGCATTACATATTTAAAAAACATTGTTTTTAAAGTACATTTTATAAAATAATACACATAAAAAACTAAAAAAATAGCAATTCTTTATCGTAAAAATGAGAAATGTCCAGCAAACATCTATTTTCAAAGTAAACAGGATTGTCAAATTTACTAGGTCACTGTCATATTTGTAGTATTAAGTCATCAGATATGACAAATAACTTATGGGGACCTTTTGCTTTATTTTAATCGTGTAGGTTAGACCAAGATGTTTAAGAAAATTCGCATAAAGCCGTTTGAAGAAAAGTCAGTTGTTTCATATCCGAGAAATCGATAAACTTTTATTTCACACACCTCTTGTAAGCGCAACATTCTTCGTCTTACAGAGGGAACATTATTTTTCAGAACGACCGAATCGCTTTTTGACTAAATCGCAAGCATTTGCGTATTCAAATAGCAAAGAAACGACTACGCATGGTCCATGATCTCAATTTGTGTTTGTTTTGTTTTGTTTCATATTGATTTTAGACCTGAAAGTAGTATTCTATGAGTCATAGTACTAAATTACCAAAAATGCTCTTACCTTCGCAATTTCACTATTGTTTTTTTTTTTTCATTTCTCTGAGGGACATAAAGTACCTTATCATAATAGTTCTGGAACTGACAGCAGAACACTTAAAAAGTTTTTTTTTATCGTGGGTGTCTTAAGTGTGGTGAGAGAGAGTTTGTTCACAAGGGACTTAAATATTTGAAGATTGGGAGAAAAAGGGAAAACTTCAACGGGTAGCAGGTTCCATAGCCTTGACACTCTAGGGATGAAGGAACAAGAAAGCGGCAAAGTTAGGGCCTCTTTAAATGAACTGTAAAAGGATGCATAAAGTTTGCACTACGTGTTGCTCTGCTAGGAGCTGCCAGAGGGAGGAATTATATTGGCAATCCTTTGAGCGAAGCCTGAAATACTTATAGAAGAGGAAAGATCCTTCACTGACGATGGGAAAGAGAATTCTTTCAGTGAGCGTGGGATCATTTAATAAGACCAACAGTCTTCTTTAAATGAAGTTTAGAATGAAGAGGGAAGATCGTTAATGTGTAGAAGAAACAGCGTGGGTGCAAGCACAGAGCCCTGGGGCACCCCAGCATTAATTTGGTAGAAGCTGGAAGAATGACCATCCACAGTAACTGATATACGTCTATTAGAAAAGAAACTGGAGAGCCAAGAGCAAAGCTTAGGTGAAAGACCGTAAGAGGGAAGTTTGTTAAGAAGCCCGTCATGCCAGACCTGATAGAAAGTTTTGGATATGTCAAGAGCAATGATCTGAGATTCACCAAGAAACTCAAGGGACTTGTTTCAGTTGTGTGAGACAAAGGAAAGAAGATCAGCTCTGGATCTTCTGTGACGGAATTCATACTGTCTATCATGTAAGATTTTGTGTTTTTCCAGATACTTTAGGATTTGGGAATTATTGAATTTTTCCATTACTTTGCAAACAACAGAAAAAAGAAATATAGGTCTATAGATAGAGGGAAAAGTATTGGATCCTTTTTTGGGGATAGGTTGCACACGTGCAGCTTTCCAACTCTCCGGGAAAATGCCCGTGTCGTACGAGATTCGTAAGAGGCGAGTTACGATGGGTGCAAGCTCGGGAGCACATTTTTTTAAGACGATTTCTTGTATGCCATCCAGCCAAGATGATTTTTTAGTATTAAGAGAAGAAAGAATACGCTTGAGTGGCAATTGTTGGAAGAGGAGGAGGAAGGTTGGAATAGGAGGATTAAGCGTAGAATTGCAGCAAATTGTTTAGCAAATAGTTCGGCTTTTCCTTTAGAAGTAGAAACAATTCCATCTTCAAAGATTAGGAGCTTGCAGATCTTTAAATTTAGTAAAATAAAACCTATGATTTACAACGACTTTCCTTATTTTATGATTTTGCCGATGGGCATTTCTTGTTTTTCCCTGTGTCTCATATTTTAGACGTGGCTACTAAGTGCTGAAACATACATTGCGTTTTAGCGGGAGCGTTTTAACGGGTCCTGTTTGGCGGGATGACAACAACCTATAGTTTTTAATCGGATAGTCCATACATATGCGGTTAAGACGCAGCCACAGGACGCGGCGGCAACATGCTGCGGTCAAACGGGACGACTGGACGACTGGACGACCGGAAAGCAACGACAAGTTGACAACAACACTATGAGTTTGATGAGAGCGTTCATATAGAGCGTTTGTTTTGATCCGGTTTCTTGATTTATGATTTTTGACACGGATAAATTTATTCAATGTGTACAAGGTCATCTCTCAATATAAGAATACAGTGATCGCAATTTAAGGGAAAAAAGTTGGCATGTCGTAGGGGAAATCACCTGGTACCATCAGGTCACCTCGGGAATCTGTAACTTCAGAAGATTCTTTTGCGACCTATTCTACCAATATTTATAAAAACACGTAACAACAAAGCTACCTACGTCATGTTATGTTTCATTTATAGTATCTAAAATGTATTTATGACAAAATAAATGTTTTTTTCTTACATTAGCGTAATTGTCAATCTTTCTTCTGGTGAAATTAGATTTCTTCAGTAAGTTTCCTGCTTAGTTATATGTGGACGTACAGTGTTTAAAAGTTCATCAAAAGAGTTAATAACATCCTATAGTATTCAAAAAATTTAGTTTCATATTTTCGAATATTATCATAAAATGTAAAAAATATTTTACTCTTTTCGGGCTCACAGTGGAAAGGATGGGCCCAATATCTTCTATTCACCGGTTTGTTGAGTAAACCAGCGGCTTCAAAAACACAAACAATTTCCAAATTTGACAATTTTGACATGACCTACCACTTATTCTCTCTGAAAACAGAACAGACTGACCACAGTGACTCCTGTTACAGCGTTTTAACGGGAGATGTGTGGCCGACGCGCTTTCATCCGGCCAAACAGGACCTGTTAAAACGCTCCCGCTAAAACGCAATGTATGTTTCACCACTAACGAATTGTGCCGTGTTCTCCTACAGGAGAAGTCTTTATAATAAAATATAGATGTTTTTCTACTAAATGGCAACGCTAACTTAATTTTTGATATTTTGTGACATTCCTGTTTTCCCCCTGTGGTCTACATTTATTTAAATAACCTTTAAATAATTTGCACAGCTTTATTTAAGAGTTTCGACCACTGCCTTAAAGCAGACGTCCACGAACGCTCCCGATAGCAGATATATTTCATTCGTAAATTAGCGCTATAACCAAGTGGTTGTGTTTACGGTTTGAATTATCGCATTTTATCGCACTTTTATCACCAAACTGATTAATTTGCACTTTTGCGAAATTATAAAACAGAAAATTCATCGGCGACATCGCCAGTTGGTTTTTCGACTTTTGACGAGGAATTTCGCTTAAAATAGAAACGTTTAACGTCGGCAATACGCAACTTGATTCATTTTTAAAGCTACGTTTTGTGTAATTTGTTGCTGCATCTTCAGTCTATTAGATACGGTAGAAAAGTGTTTTAAATTTTGCTCACGATGAATGCTGGAAATAAAAAGGTATACCCAATTATTATTTATATTTTAACTAGGTACAGTCGTGGTAAATATAAACTTTCTTTCTTTTAAGTTAAATAAGTAAAAAAGTAAAGTTTGTATTGGCCATGACTGTACAGGGTCGTTCAATGAGAACGGAACAGGGTCATATTTATTACATACCTCATATTTAAAAAAATTATTTTAGTCATGAAAATCTTTAAAAAACGATTTGAATTAAAACAAAAGAATTACGACCTAAAATTAATATTTTCTTAATGAGACACTTCATTTATTGGTTCGTTTTTAAAAGCGTCTTTTTTTATCGATACGTTTCAATACAAAGAATTTCGTATCTATTTTCAGTAACAACAGAATTAATTTAATTCCAATGAGAAATTTGCATTTAAGTTTGAAAATAGGAAAAGGTAGCAATAAAAACCTTAAATATGTCAAAATGCAAAAAGTCAATATTTTCTCAAGGTCTGACGTTTATTATAACTTTAAATGCATTTTGTTAAACGCAAAGCATAAAATTAAATTAATTCTTTTGTTACTAACAATGAATTGAAACGAAAGGTAGTTATTTCATTTTTTGGTAAAATTTTACTTATTGGACATGCCGTCGATTTTGATTATTTTTTGGAGCTCTGATCACGAATTTAAAGTTAGTTTTTTCCGACATCTGATTTTTGAGTTATGAGGCCTCCAAGTGGACTAACCTCAAAATGGACACTTTTCCAACGTACGAGTACAGGGTGTCCCAAATTCGTTTCTCATCATTGGGATCTCGGAAACTTGAAGAGATACGAGGTGGATTAAATGGAAGCAAAGTTGCCCAATTTGATGCTTATCAAAATGTCGCTTTAAAAGTTTAAAAATTTTAAATACTTCCGAAGATTTTTGGAAAAAACCTAATATTTTCGATTTCATTTTTATTTTTTTAAAGGATAGGTGGGTAGTTATATTTAGCAAAGTTGCGTATTGGGGAGCTCAATAATATACCGTTATAAAATTAAAGTTCTATTTTGTACTTCCAGAAATATGGCCGAAACACTGAAATTTCCGATTGTCGTATTTATTTTTTTACGAGTTTATACAGTGCTTTCATTTCAAAACGAACCACCCTAAATATCTTTAAAAAAAACACTCACCAAAAAAACAAAGAAACACGTCGATTTAGATATACAGGGGGAAGTTTAATTTCGTATTTTATAAAATTTTATCGGTCACCTCCTAACCTCCAGTTAACCTCACTTTGATATGTCAAATGGCAACCCCCATAGTGTGAACATCATTGTAAGCGGCATGAAATTTGCTATCCAACAGTACTAAGAAACTTTAAATCGATGGACGTAGAAGCGACTTAGAAGTAAAAATGTGTGTTAATTAGTTTATCGTGTTCAAATAATTTATTTTATCAAATGCTCAAAATGTGCGCCGTTATTGGCGAGACAATAATAAAGTCTGTTTTGAAATTCTTCGCGAACGTTGGCGAAAGTTTGTCTGGTAATACCTCTGCATTCTAGTGTAATTCTACATTTAAGTTCTTGAATATTTGCAGGTGGCGTTTTGTACACTTTACTTTTTAAATAACCCCAGAGGAAAGAGTCTAGAGGAGTTAAGTCTGGAGACCGTGCTGGCCATTCGATGGCACCTCATCTGCCTATCCATGTGCCTGGAAACTGTTCATTGAGCCACTCTCAAACTGCTAAAGCATAGTGGGGAGGGGCTCCATCTTGCTGGAAATGCAAATTATTTTCACTAGTTCCATAGCACCATTTTCATCCACCTGATTTTCCAAAGATTGGACGATAGAAGGTTTATCGCATTTTTCCAAAGGTTCAGATACAGTTGCCCAGTTAAATTTTCTTCCAGAAAGAATGGCCCGATAATTTCGTTTCCATAAATACCTGCCCAAACGTTGATCTTCTCTGGTAATTGAGTATGTCCTTCCTGAAATATGTGCGGATTTTCATTATCCCAATATCTGCAGTTATGTCTATTAGAATTCCATTTAAGAGAAAGTTGATTCGTCAGAAAAGCGAATATTTTTGATCAAATGGGGTCTTCGTCAATTCGCTGGCACATTGATTCGCAAAATTCTATTCTTCTATCATAATCGTCTTCGTTGAGTTCATGAAGAATTTGTATTTTGTATGGAAAAAACTTATTCTTTTTCAAAATTTTGTGCACGGAACCCGTAGAAATATTGGTCACTTAAAAAACTTTTGGAATGACAACGTCGGATCTATTGCGAACTGTCCTAGTACCTCAAACCCGGCGTGCTTCGTCTAAAACCCTTTCATTAGTACTTTTCTTGTTGCATAATCCAGTTTCTTCAAACTTTTGCACCAATTCCATTACATATTTATGCCCCACGTTTTTATTTTGATGCCTCTCATTGAATACTCTGGCGGTTCTACGCGCGCATCGATCTTCAGCCCCATATAGGAAAATTATTTCCATTCTCTCTGCTAGAGTATACACCATTTTAAAATCAAGATTCTTAATTTTAAACTAACGATGTCAAAATGACAATCCTAACAGTAATATTTAACTGGTTCCTAAACGTCTTAAAAACTTGTGCTATTGCAGTGTTTTGCTGTAGCAGGTAACACAAAAAATAATTATTGGAATGAATGCACACTAAAATAGTCGGCGAGGAATTTCAAAACAAGCTTGTCTCGCCAATAACGGCGCACATTTTGAGCATTTGATAAAATAAATTATTTGAACACGATAAACTAATTAACACACATTTTTACTTCTAAGTCGCTTCCACGTCCATCGATTTAAAGTTTCTTAGTACTGTTGGATAGCAAATTTCATGCCGCTTACCATGATGTATCACATTATAGTGGTTGCCATTTGACATATCAAAGTGAGGTTAACTGGAGGTTAGGAGGCGACCGATAAAATTTATCAAATACGAAATTAAACTTCCCCTTGTATATCTAAATCGACGTGTTTCTTTGATTTTGGTGAGTGTTTTTAAAGATATTTAGGGTGGTTTGTTTTGAAATGGCTTTGTATAATAATTGATCGTGTGTTTTTCTGATTGTAAAAAATCTAATATTCTTTGGAGACTTTAGGAATTGACTTTTTAACCTACACTCACTGGAATAATATTTAGGTTGTATTTGGTGATTAAAAAAGTAAAATAAAACACCAATGGATAAACACCATTTGCAGTAATTGGGACTGTATATTAAATATTAGCCATATTAGAATATGTTATTATTATTTGTAGCTCTGCTGCTTTTTGCATTTTGATAATTTCTTGCTGATTGAATTAAATTTATATTTTTCAAAGACAAAGAGTTTTTAACTTAACAGCTCTGATGGAATTTGTATAGAGAATTTTTGATAGCACTATCAACTAGGTTACTTTCTTTTATATTGATACGAATAAATTTTCTTCTAAGAAACAGTAGTTTTATTTACTTTTGTTCACCTTAAACCTTCAAATGTTGCTTATTTTCAAATAAAAGAAAAATTAACTTTGTCCATGTTAAAATTTCAATACATAAAAATTCATGTTGTGCCTTCTTACTATTGACGTTTTAAAATGGACAAATTGTTAATCTTTCTTTTATTTGAAAAAAAAACTTCGAAAAATATGAAATATATCGGGTTTTCCCGCCCTTTATACATATTAGTAATGCTTCCGGTCGCTAGGTGGCGTAAAAACTTCATGCCATTCTAATGTACGGCAGTGTCCATTCTAAGTCATCTGGTATATTTTATGATTATAACGGCGCTTATGGCTTGGTTTATACATTTTGCGGGGTATTCTCTCTGTATAGTATATCCATCCGGATGAAGAATATTTAGTGACATTTGCATATTCCTGTCGGTTATTCATGCACTACATAAATCCTTAACCGATATAATTGATAACGTGTGTGTTACAGGTCGCTTAAGTCGTCAGAGCCGATGGCTTTGTAAAGTCCCGAGGCAATGCGACACATTACGGACTATATTTGCGGAAACTTAGCCGAGCCGCTAAAGGTAAATACGTAAAGTATTTTACATACAGGGCTTTCCATGAATAAGGAAATTAAACAAAGATCCCCTAATATATAGAAGACGTATGTATATGAGATAAGGGACAGCAGATTTTTTTATTAAAAGTAATATAAAAAGCTGTCAAAAACGCGTATACATATATATATATATATATATATATATATATATATATATATATATATATATATATATATATATATATATATATATATATATATATATATATATATATATATATATATATATATATATATATATATATATATATATATATATATATATCTATATATATATATATATATATATATATATATATATATATATATATATATATATATATATATGCCCAAACCTTCAAGCATATACCCACTAGAGACAACCTTGCAACTTGGTCGTGCAAGAAAACTTGCGAGAGAGAAAGAAGAATAGATGTATAACCTTTCTCTTTTACTCCATCGTAACCACTGGTCTATGAGAGGGGTATATACCCTGTTCTGCGTGCTGATTGGTCGGCCTGTCCATGCCGACAAATCAGTATGTTGAAGAAAGATAATAAGGTTATACACGTATTCTTCGTTTTCTGTCGCACGCTTGTTCGCACGGTCAAGCTACAGGGCTGCCTCTAGTAGGTATATGCTGAAAGACCCAAATTCTACAATAAAATATTTCGCTCCATCTCCTGTTTTAACCAAGTGACTAATAATTTGAAAAGTGGTATACCAAATTAAACCTAGGTAAATTTATATGACTTAAAGACAAAAGAATAGTCGTCACCATAGTTTATCTATCGATATCTGTTTAATAAATATTATGCTTTTTAATTTCTGTTACGTTTTGCATTTACCATTTACCGCAACCTTTCTCCGTTGTTTAAAAACATCTGCATCCGACGTCTTAAATTAAAGTTATATTTTTACCGTTAGTTTTCTCCTTTTTGTTGCTAAGACTGCCTAAGATCAAAGCAAAATTTGTTTCTTCGTCTTTTTTGCAGAATTGGCCTTAGGCATTGTTTAAAAATTTGTGGTGAATTTCTTTTAGATACTTACTTGCAACATTAAATTTTTATGTGGGCTGTGTGCGACGACCTTTTAAGAGTTTACCAAGCAATGTAGAGGGTTTTTCCTTAGTTTGGCATGCTTTTGGAGTTATTATAAAAGTTTTGGGCCTGTCAGGTTATAGTCCATAAAAAAGGGTCAAATGATATGGTGTCCGATAATTCCCACGAATACATTTGTTTTTTGGGGATATTGTGTCCGAGTATGAACAAAGCGATGTTTATTTTCTTGGCTTCAATACCGGCCATTCTGAACATTTGGTTGATTGTTGAGGGTGAATGTACAGGGTTTTCATTTATATTTTGACACGCATTTACAACTATAACTAAAAACGATAGAAAAAAACTTCCTTTATAAAAGTTTCATAGTTTTTTCTCTATTATCTTTTGAGCATAATGAAAGAAACAAATGAGCATCAAAAATTTAAGAAAAATGAATAAGTTAACTTTTTCAAATGGAACACCCCTGTATATTTTTATTTAGAATAAAAGCTCTTTTTATCCCCTTTTAAAAAATATATAGTTTGTTTGGTATTTTATTTAGACATATTGAAAATATTTAAGTTTTTAATTAAAATCAATGAAAAATAAAAATCGGCATTACCTTAGAAAACAAATGATTTATTTATTACGAACTTTAAGTATAAATATTTACAAATTTTCGACGTAACCTCCACCATTTCTTTGCACTTGAAAATGTTTCTCCTCAATTTACGATTAATCGCGTTGAAAACAAATTCGGACCGGTTCCTATTAAGTAACATTATTTCATTTTCAATTTTTGTCTTAGTATGTTTATATTTTCTGGCCTTTCGTAATAAATTTTATTTTTTAGGTAACCCCACAAAAATATATATCCAGAGGATTTAAGTCGGGGCTATTGGGCGGCCATCTAATAGTGCCATACCTTCCTATCAAATTCCGTATTTCTCGCTAAGATACTGAGTTACTGGTCCATCATTGTGTGGGGGTGTCCCATCCTGGTGCCAGATAATGTTCTGTATTGCTGAAGAGGAATGTTTTTAAGCAGATTTTCGATCTCATTTTGAATAAAATGCAGATACCTATCTCCTGTTAAGAGGTCCTTCAAAAATTATCGGTCCAATAACCTTACTGCCCAACATGCCACACCAAACATGAAGAGACCTACGTCCTTGTATCAACAGGTTGGATTTTGTGAAGGTTTTCAGCCCAATAATGCTTGTTCTTTCTATTATACATCCCCGCCGTAGTGAAAGTTGCTTCATCAGTAAATAAAATGTTGTTAAAAAACTTTCCATCGTTTTTAGGTAATCATTTCTTGACAATAATTAAGTAGTTCAATCTTATGAGCGTCAGTTGAAATTTTGAACTAGCAAAAATTTGTAGGGATGAAAATTAGGTTTCTTCAATGTACTGTGAATTTTTCCCCAGGATTTGTTTGTATAATTTGAAACGGAAGGAATTGAACTTTCGGGATTTTCTAAAAAGTTATATCGCTTAGATTTTGTTTTTAGTTACTCTAAAAAAATGACACCTTCAAAATAAAGCAAATATTTAAATCTTGCTCTTCATTGCAGCCCCTGTTCTCGTTTTCTTTTAACGCTTTTTGTTTCTCTAAACCGACGAACAATATAAATTATCGAGTTTCTCGAAATTATTCCCCTGTCCGGGGAAAACGCAAGGGTGGTAAACTTAAGAAAGGGTGCTCGATTTTTATTATTTGTCCGCAGATACAGGTTATGTTTGGACGTCATCCGTTTGCCCATTTTGCCCGGAAGGTAGATTTATTTTTTGTTAAATATTCAACTTTTAAAAACTATTTTTTGGATATGCACTTACTATTAGAACTGTAATGTATAACATTTTAAAATTTAGCCTTTATACTACTTGTAAATAAAACAAACAGGCAAACGGATTACGTCACAAATACCGAATTGACGTTTAAAATTGCCGTATATGGGCTTAAATGGGATCGAGCACTCCTTCCAAGTTTATTACCCTTAGGAGAACGTTGGTGATATTCATAGCGAACTTGCAAAGATGTTTTCATTATTTGCGTAGAAAAGACGTATTATTTCGTGTTTTTGATCTTCGGTATATCATATAGTTAAGTATTTTTTTAATGTAAATGAAGCTACGCCAAAATATCAAGACGTGTCAAGGTGCTGTCAAAACGTATAAACAAAGCAAGTCATTTGTTTTCCAAGGCAATGCTGATTTTTATTTTCCATTGATTTTTGTCAAAAACTTAAATATTTTCAATACGGCTAAATGAAATACCAACAAACTATATATTTTTAAAAAGGGGATGAAAAAAGCTTTTATTCTAAATAAAAATATACAGGGTGTTCCATTTGAAAAAAGTTAACTTATTCATTTTCTTAACTTTTTGATGCTCATTTGTTTCTTTCATTATGCTCAAAAGATAATAGAGAAAAAACTATGAAACTTTTATATAGGAAGTTTTTTTCTATCGTTTTTAGTTATAGTTGTAAATGCGTGTCAAAATATAAATGAAAACCCTGTACATTCATCGGTAAAACAAATGTTTCTTAAAAAACTCCTATCGTTATTTCCTCTTTCCATCATTTCAAAACAAAATGCCATTCTCCGCTCTTCATCCCCTTCATGCAGCTTTTGATGTTTTTTAAATTTATACGAATTGTGCTTTTTCAAAGTGCGCAATACCGTTGTATGATGTTTATTTACCTCTTGCCCAAGAACCCTCATACTAACCATTTTGTTTTCCTCCACACTCTGTTCTCTCTTTATTCGGCTCTATTGTCGATATCCTGAGTTGAACAATTACAATTATTTAGTACGGTACCTTTGGACTCGAACTTACTGACAATACGTTTAATAGTTGAAATGGACGAAATGGGCTTGGTGGGGAAATAAATTGAAAACATTTCAGACACTGCTCTAAAACTGTTTTCCGCATAATGCCACTTAATTATGGATATTTTTTTATCGATTGAATAATTCATTTTTTTAAATACCGACTGTCACTGATTTATTGACACTTTTCCTCATGCCAGGGACAATATTCATTTTACCTAAACCGAAAATTTGGTAATTTTGCAATTACATTTAATTAAATAATTTAAGATTTGCTTATTAAAATTTTTTGAAACTTGGCACGAGGGCTTGTCAGATTGGCCTCCTGAAAAAGTTATCCTACATTCTTTCTGTAAAATGTATAAGGAAAGCCAATAATTGACCCCTTTAAAATTTATGGGATTTCCTATGTTCCGCTTGGCGCGCAACACCCAGTATAATTCCGAATCTTAAACAAAATTTCTATATCTAACATTTAATTTTGAATATAAACTGCTCAACAAAAGATCGTACCATTTTAATTTTTAGACCCATTTTCAAACTGCTGTAACTTTTTTAAAAATTAACTTTTTTGAATATCTACAACGAAGTTTTAAAACCGCGTTTCTTCTACTTTCAGCTGTATTGCATTCAGTTTTAGTAAGATGAATATTATTATGATGTACAGGGGTGATCAATAGAGTGCTGCACAAAAAAACAAAAAATTCAAGTGTGTCTCATTTTAGTGGTAATTTTTTTGGTCGTTAAAATGTGGGTTGTTACCGAGATGAAATCAATATCTCTAAGGCGTTTATGCCAGTTTTTGAATTAAGGACCTTTGGCTCGCGATACACTTCTAAACGTCCAATTTTGGTAATCAATTCTTTAAAAATATAACTTTGGAAAATGGATTGACGGATTTCAACGACTGTTTCATATTTGGAGAGCTCATTTCATGTAGATGTTTATGTCCTAAGCACCTTTCGATAGATTATAATTTTATGAGTATACAGAGTTGTAAATACCAAAAACGTAGCTGATTTAGAAATCCTAAATATAGGGTAAATTATTGAACGCCAAAGGGACCATATGTGTGTGTGTCTGTTTTAAAAATGGCCAAGTTGAAGTTTGTGTCCATATCTCGAAACGATTTCTACCGTTAATCGATTTATGTGTGTTTTTAAGTGCACAGCAAAAATGCGTCGTTATTATGACATTTGGTCTGAATGGTAGGAATTCCAACAACGTCTTAAAGTTTTGAACAGTTTTAAACATAAATTGGTGTTGTACACCATGATATACGGAATGATCAACAAAGTACTTTCAAATTTATTATGATATCCATAATTACCACAACATTAGGTACCAAACGGCCTTGTTTGCGCATGTTTTAGATTAAAATTGTTAGGCTTAAAACTCTTTTTAGTACATTTCGGTGTCCAAAAACTTACCGCACTAAATTTTTAGTTGATTTTGCTTAGTTTTGTCATTTTCAAAAGGGTAAAGTTACCTCTACAAAAAACACAAAAAAATGTTTACTTGATACATTGAATTTATCTATAGCAGCGATACGTTTCTATAGCAACGATGGAATAATGTCATTGTCATAAAACAGTTTGTAAAGTCAAACAAAATGTATAAAACTTTAAGACGTTGTTGGAGTTCCTTCCATTCAGACCTAATGCCATAATAACGACGCATTTTTGCTGAATAAGTTTACTGGCACTTAAACAGCATAAATCAATTAACGGTAGAAATCGTTTCGAGATATTGACTAACTTCAACTTGGCCATATTTAAAACAAAACACACCATATGGTCCATGGCGTTCAATAATAATTTACCCTATATTTAGGATTTCACATCAGCTACGTTTTTAGTATTTTTTGGCCCGTATACTCATAAAATTATAACCTATCGAAAAATGCTTAGGAGATAAAAAAATCTATATGAAATGGGCTTCCGAATATGAAACACTCCGTTGAAATCCGTCAATCCATTCCAGTTATAGCTTTTTAAAGAATAGATTGCAAAATTTGACGTTTAGCAATGTATCGCAAGCCAAGAGGTCCTCAATTCAAAAACTGTCATAAACCTCTAGAGATATTGATAGCATTGGTAACCATTATATTATAAACGACCAAAAAAATTACCTGAAATGGGACACGCTCGAATTTTTGTTTTTGCTTCAACTTTTCTATTAATCACCTGGCACATCATGATAATATTCATCTTACTAAAACTAAATGCAATTCAGCAAGTGAAGAAACGCCAGTTTTTAAACTTCATTTTAGATATTCAAAAAAGTTAATTTTAAAAAAGTTACAGCAGTTTGAAAATGAGTCTAAAATTAAGTGGTGATCTTTTCGTTGGAAACCGGTTTATTTTTTATGTTTTCTTTAATTTAAATTTTCATCAATATACGAGTATAATCCTTAAAATTTTATAGCAGTAGTATAATTATTTTTTTTATTTTTAAATAATATATAGGGCATTTTATCTCTTTCATTAATAACAACGTTTTAAAATAGGCCATGGCAGACAAGTTTAAAAAAATAAAGTTCTGGTTAAAAATTATAGAAAGGCACCATTTTTAAAAATATACAAGGTGTGTCATTGTGTTTTTTTATCAAAAACT
>JAHBCN010009684.1:0-34563 GCA_019359885.1 Listronotus oregonensis
CTACAGCACAACATTCCCCAACAGTTCTGGCATTTCGGCGTTTTACTGGGTTTTTACACCCGAAAAAGAATAAAATTGCTTTTAAATGTCTCAACGATGCGATGAATGGCAAGCACAGAAGGGCGATTATTTAGACCAAATTTTCTACGATGTGCGCGAAAAGTGTTGACAAAGAACGACCACCTCGTAAAATTTTTAGACAATAACCAGACGTTCTTGGAGCAAGTATTTAGCCATAATCAATTGTTAGAGTTTACTGAACATAAATGACAACTAGCTTTATTACCATGGTTACTACATCATTACAAAATCATATCATTCTTATTGGAAAACCCTTTATATGTTGAAGGTAAGTTCGCATATTAGTTTCGTCAACAAGTTTAAAAACGTTTTAATTCGAGATAGAGCTCCTAAAAATATGAGCCATAGCTCAATGGATTCGGAATTATGTCTAGAAAAATGTATTTAAACGATATCTTGGCACGCAAAAAATTGCTCCTAAAAAACTTGGGGATATGCCCGCTCTGCGTGCTGATTGGTGGACCCCTTTCTCTTTTGGCCAATCAACGCGTTGGATTGAGAAAGAAAGGTTATACCTATTTTTCTTATTCTCTTCCACGTTTGTTCGCATGGCAAAGCGACAAGGCTGCCTCTATAGGTATATGCTCGAAGGTTGTAGGTTAATTGTAAGGTAAGTAGTGCTGCAAACCAAATTTTTTTTTAGTGAAAAATACACGTTCCTAGAAATTATTTGACAATGCGCCTGCGTGCGTGTAATCTATTTTATATAGAGAAAAAAATTAAGTAAAACTTCCTTTTTTTTAAGTTTAAATCTGCTAGCGTTTCTGAGCGTAGAAATGTTATCAAAAACACATTAGCAGTGCCAAAGTATTTAGTTCAATCACTTTACCGCGTTATATGATCCAAATTAAATTAAAACACAAATTATTATGGGCAATCAGAAATGCCCTGCCCTGTATATTTACCATTGCAAGTGTGCAATGCATTTACAAAATAAATGTTGCCGGGTTCAAAAGTCCTTTTGGCAAAGGTCTTTAAACTTTGCAGTTCGTTGCCATTTAAAAGATATTTTTGGCAATTCATCACTCTAAAAATGCAGGTAGGTCAGTCTAAATAATATGTAATTCAAATTTTTCTTAATGAAATAAATGACATTAAAGTAAGTAAAATGTATAATTCCTAAAAATATAAAACCCTTTTTAAAATTAAAAAAAATAAATATTTATTACTTACGTATGGTTAGTGTCAAAACCAAAAATGCTGTTAAAAAAATGAAAAAAAACAAAAATAGATGATTGATTTTAAAACCGAAACGTTGGGTCCATAATTTTATTGAGCAGGGAAAGTAATGACAGGAATTCTAAGTATGTTTCAAAATTTTTTAAAGTAGCGAAAATTAAAAATGTTTAAAAATTTTAAGATTTTCTCAAAATCTTAAAATCAATTGATAAAATCAAACAATTATATTTTTCCTTACAGCAAATAGGAAACACTAATAGTTAAAAAATCACCTTTCGAGATTTCTCTCGGTTTTAACTCTACATCTTTTTTATTATTATCGCTGTGTTGAGTGACGATTCTTTTTTGGAATTTTTATTTGTGTTGTTATTTTTCGGAAATTTGTCTCCAAATCTTGATCTTTATGAAAAAGTCTCAGAATTTTTCCAATCGGCCATTTTCCAGAGCTCCGAAAATGTATCCAAAAATTCTAAAAAAGACTTTCCGTATCCTTTAAATGATTCTGAAAATGTTTGATGTATCAAATTTTTTTCTGCACCTCAATGGTTAAAAATCCTTTGCGTGAAAAATTCCTGAACATTATGGACGTTTGTGGGGGTAATAAAAATAAGCTCCCTTATTTTTACGCAGGGCTTCTCAAGAAAAAGATTTTGAGCAAAAGATATATGCATAAATATAATTTGGAGACAAAGAAAATACGACCCAAATCAAAGATCCAAAAAAAGAGATCGATAGGCAAATTCAAAACGAGAATTTAAAAGAAAAAGAGCGCAAACGGAAGAACTATATGAACTATAGAGTAATTTGGGTTGCACAGTGTCACTTTGTCCCACTGTGCGTTGTCACAGCTCGCTTAATCGAGCGAGATCTCGCTCCTTTTTTTCTGACTCGCTCTCTCGCGTCTCTTTATCGCCACGACGATGCATAAAATCACAAGTGCCGCTTTTGTGATTATTATTCATTGTTTTGTTTGGTTTCACTTTAATTAAACAAATGTAAAATTCATTAGAAACTGTTTATACATGAATAAAAATCTACAAGCAATTTAGTTAACAATTTTGGTTCATATACCACCATCTCTAATGATGTTACTTATATGTGGTTGTTTATATCGGCTACAGTGATTGAGTCAGCTCCAAAGACTGACACCAATAAAACTGTTAAAAAAAGGTAAAAAGAAAATTATTGCTTAAATAAATAGTTTGAGTATCCAATTTGGTCCAAAAATTTTTATATGTATTTTTTTTTATCTCGGGACAGTCCACGAAGGCTGATGCCTAAGTACTAACCTACCGTAGGTGTCTTAAGTGTGGTGAGAGGGAGCTTGTTCACACGGGACGGGACGCGTAATTACATACTATACTATTACTCAGAGCACCGGCGATAGAGGTTGCTCTGAGTCGCAGTACAGATTGTAGTGACGATTACGCGCGAATTTTCACTTCATAATATACTACAGCCCAGAGCGGCGGTTTAAAATATTATATAAAATGCTGTATAGCATGTCGTATCACTATGAAAATTTGTTGAAATTCTTTGGATGGGTACTTACAAAGGTATTAAAATGGTGGTTTTATTGCCTGCATAAAATCCTCAGACAGATTTGTTTTTTTAATGTCCTAAACTATTATAAATTATTGTATTGATACAATACCTGCTTTAACCTAACTCCCTTATAACTTTATAATAACAAAAAGCATAAGCATAATAACGTTTTAACAAATAAGTACTACATCACGAGGGAGTTATTTCAGAGGTACGTAGAAGGAAGTATCGTCAGAGTTCTCAAATGTAGGTTGTATGACAGTTGTATATTTTAAATTCTTAGAATTAAAGTGGAAATCAAACCAGTTTATTTAGTATTTAATTTTTCTAATTATTACAAAAAAATACACTTTTTATAAATACGTGATGTACTTATTATATCGTGCTTAAAATAAAACAAAATAAACTCATATAAATAAAACAACATTAAGCTTAAAAAAAAACGGGCATAGTTGATATAAAATAAAATTATGAACAAACAGAATAAAATAAAATACCTTTTTATTAGTGAGATTTAGCACTACGTCTAATTAACAAGGACCGCTTCACTTAAGGATTTTGAGGCTTTGCGTTTTCTATTAAGATTTTCATTAAGGTTATGTTAAAGATAGTATCCATTTCAAGTATAAGTCGTGATTTACGTAGATAAAATAATTATTAAAAATAATGTCATAATAGAAATACATTATGAAGTATGACCGATCAATTTGGCAGTTTAACAAAGATAAATATCAATAACTACGGCGTTGTGAATTACTCAAATCAATATTATATATTTTTTCTTTTAGTCATGATAACGATGGACGTGATAAATAGGGTACCATAAAAAAGTTAAAAAAAAAAACAATAAACAATAATATTATTAAGAGTTCATAATATTCCAACACATTTTCACACTATTAAAACATGCATACATAGCATTTTACATAACATTTTTAACCGCCGCTCTGGGCCGTAGTATATTTAAGGAAAATTTGCGCGTATTGGTCACTACAATCTATACTGCGATTCAGAGCAGCCTCTGTCGCCGTTTCTCTGAGTAATAGTATAGTATGTAATTACGCGGACGGGACAGCAGGTTCCACAATCTTGACACTCTGGGGATGAAGGAACGAAGAAAGCGGAAAGATCGGGCCTTTCTAACTGAACTGTAAACGGATGCATAAAAGTTGCACTACGCGTTGCTCTGTTGGGAGCTGCCAGAGAAGAAATTATACCGGTAAACTCCTCTAAGCAGAAGCCGTGAAAATACCTATAGAAGACGATAGATCCCCTACAGCTTGATGGTGGGCAAGAAGAGGAGCCTTCTGTGAGCTGGGATCATTAATAAGGCAGAACGCTTTTCTTTGAATGGAGTCCAGAATGCTAATGTTGTGGGGACGCCATTCCCGGACATGGGAACAAAATTCTAAAGAGGGTCTGATTTGGGATATATACAGAGTATACAGATTTAGTGATGAGCAAAGCAAGACCAAGACCAAGACCGGGCTAGTCTTGGTCTTGGTCTTGGTCTTCAAGTCTGGTCTTGGTCTTGGTTTTTTGAAGCCCAAAGAAGGTCTTTGGTCTTGGTCTTGGTCTTGCACCACCCGGTCTTGGTCTTGGTCTTGGTCTTGCTACAAGAGTCTTGCTGGTCTTGCTTTTTTTGGTAGTATTAATTTAAACTAAGCAACCTTTAATAAAATATATATATTTTTAATACTTTCAAACAAATAAAGATGGAGACTATTTTTTTTGCTTTAAAATTTTAAAATATACCAATTTTAACCTTACATGTACATTTAAATTATTTGATTAAAAAGGATATTTTAAATATAGGGGTTTATTTATTTATAGCGCTTCATTTCAGTGATGGGAAATATTTAAATTTTCTTTCAAGAAGCATATAAAATTACAATACTAAGGGCAGAAAAAAAACTTTTAATTTCAACCAGATGTGAAATTTCCATGAAAATAATTCTGATATGTAAACATTGGTTTCTAATTCAAAAAAAAGGTATTTAGAAAGCTTTTCAGTTCAAATAAACTTTCTATGTTCAAATTAGTCAAACATTTGTCATACAAAGTTTGTACAAATACTTTATAAACATTCTGCACATACAAAGGAGACAAAGATCGATATATCCGAAACCGTTCATAATGGTAAAAAACTGAATATACAAAAATTATAGAAACAAGGGCGTAAAATGTAAAATTATTTTCTATTCCAGAATTTTCCAAAAAATCCACCACCACTTAAGAAAACTTCCTTATTTTTAGCTTTTAACCTAAAATAGAAAAATTATAGCAAAAAATTAATTTAAAAAAATCGCTTCCCTGTATATTATGCTGGAAATTCTTGAACTGTAATATAGGTACAATGTCGACGTAAATGGTTTTTTATATATCATTTTCGGGTTTGACAAAAATGACGTCATCATTATACTTTTGGCATTGTTTTGACTTTTCCGTCTAAACCGGAAGTGAAATTTAAAATCCATCTATATAAAAAGTATTCCTATAGAAAATGACAAATATATTTTTTATTAAACCATCACTTTTACATATATATCTTAGTTTAAAGGAGCAATCTAATGATGCCACTTCTTACAGTGTGGCACAAAAATAATGATTTTCTGGATTTTGGAAATTTTTGATCCAGTAAGTGGCATCACTAGATACCTAATTTAGAAAAAAACATTAGGAATAGGTAAGTAATTTTCAGCTTCTATAACTTTTGTACTCTTAGTTTTCTCTGTCGTAAACGGTTTTGGAGATATCGGTTTGTCGGACCATTGAGTCACAATCTTATTATTTTTGAAACATGTTACTGAATCTACTAGTTATCGTTTCTAGACAATTTTATTAAAAACGAAGTGATTGATTAAATTATTATTTTATTAAAAAACCTGTTACTCATAAAATAATCGCCTTTTTAGGCAGATCTCGACACATTTTTTGTCATGTCTGTATGAAATACCTCTGTATATTGAATATAAAAATTAAATATTATAATTTAAAAAAAGTGACAAAAGTGCAAGAGTCTTGCAGGTCGGTCTTGGTCTTGCGTAGTCTTGCACCCCTCGGTCTTGGTCTTGGTCTTGGTCTTGCATACCCCGGTCTTGGTCTTGGTCTTGCAAGCGAGAAGGCGTCTTGGTCTGTCTCGGTCTTGGTCTGCTGCAAGACCAAGACCAAGACCGCAAGACCAAGACCGGTCTCGCTCATCACTATACAGATTGGAAGAAAAGAAATACTTCCTGGCTCAAAAGAGGAATCCAAGCTTTTTTGAAGCTGCGGAGGCTATGGGTGTAATGTGCTTGTGCCAGTTAAGGTTCAACCATTAATTTTTGTTAGAAAGAGATAGGCGAGTTGGGCACGGATGGCATCGAAGAGACGAAGATAAAAGATATTCATCACAATCTCGATTTTACTTGTGGACGAGCTGGACTTTACCTACTAAGAGGCAATAATTTTGTCTACGAAATTTTGTACAGGGTCTTTGATTATATTTACGTGGCTTCTGGAGCCTTTATTTTTGAAGATAGAAAAAAATGTTTTTTATAAAAAATTTGAGTTTCTTTCCATATTATCTTTTGAAATTATCAGTAAAAAAATATAGCAATAAAAAAATGGAAAAATATAGGCAACTTCAACTTTTTTAAATGGAACACCCTGTATATTTTGCGCTAAAATAAAAGATTTTTTTTTCTGATTTCAAATATATATATACATTGAAGATATTTGGATGAACCATTTTTGAGATATTTAAGATTAAAATATATATAAATGGAAAAAAATCATGTATCAAGAAAGCCATGAAAACAATAAAATTGTTTTAATAAATTTGACGCATGGATATTGTAAAACTATTAAAAATAGTTTGTATTTTTGTCGATAGGCTATTCAGAAGAACAAAGCATCGCTATTATGCGTCTTTTTTATGATAACAATAATAATGTGACGACAGTGCAAAGGGAATATTACTTATTATATCCTTAACAACGGGTACCATCTATAGATACTATTAAATACATAGTAAGAAAGTTTATTGAACCAAAAAAGCTTAAAAATGAAGAAAAGGACTGCAGCACGAAATGAAAACAATGTTTTGGATATCCTCGTTTTTTCAGGATAATTATTATACTTTTTCTATTGGACTGGCACTAACTACTTTTAATAATTTTAGAAAATCCTGAAATGTTAATCTCGGATGCGGCATCTAAACTTAATAAAACAGATTATAAAATTTATGTAACCTTAAAATTTTACGAATTTAATCTTTATAAATTTATGTCCGTTCAGAATCTTCCTGAACAAAACATGCAGGACCGACCTAAGTATGCATCGGAAATAGCTAGGTTTATGCAGCAGGATCCAAAGTTTTTAAATAAAATCTATTCACCGACAAGTCTTCCTTCACTTTAGCAGGAATGTTTAATCACAAAATGATACATTATGGGTCCAGAGAAAACCCTCACCAAATTCAGCAACATAACAATTCTATTGTTTTCATGGCTTTCTTGATACTAATATGAAACACCTTTTTTGTAATTGAGTAATAATTTAACCTTAAATATCTCAAAAATGCTTCATCCAAATATCATCAATGTATATATGTTTGAAATCACAAAAAAAAGATCTTTCATTGTAGCTCATAATATACAGGATGGTTCATTTAAAAAAGTTAAAGTTGCCTATATTTTTCCATTTTTTTATTACGATATTTTTTTACTGATAATTTCAAAAGATATTAGGGAAAAATCCTACAATTTTTATATAAATAATTTTTTTCTGTCCTTAAAAATAAAGGCCTCAGAAGTCACGTAAATATAATCAAAGACCCTGTACAAACAGGGTTATTTTCTGTATTGGTTTAAATGCCATAACCCTATTCTCGGGACCAGGACAATAATAAAAATAGTTAGAAGTAGCAAAAAAAATAAAAATCTAAACATAAACACTTCTCTTTTACTTTAAAAAGAACAGTAGGTATTTTTTTACGATTTTTAAGGCTATGGACCAAAATATTTATTCTGCACACATTTTTTAAATGAACGTGTTTTTAATTATTTGGTAACACTATTTCTGCACGCAGATGTGTTAATTATGTGTTATTAAAAATGTGAAAGTGTCGTACGGGCTTTAGAGGGATTTTTTAAAGCAATTATAAACATGACGCTAATACTAGAGTAAATTATTTTAACAATGAAGAGCCAAAAACCAGTTGATAGGCATTTAAAACATGCAAGCTGATGGAAAATTTGAATATCATAATTAAAAATCTTAATGTTGGTTAATTTAACATTCTTTACTACCAAAATTTATTGTTTGTTGCTACATATTATCACGTCAATACGTGTGTATACTTCACAATGTATGAACACGTTAAAAAATTTACTAGTTAACCCAGTGGCGTATATAGAGGAAAGATAGATGCATTTTCTCTTCAAAGCTGACACAAGTCCAAAATATTTCAAATTTATTTTATTGTGTAGAATTCCTGGAAGTCTTAAAAAATCTATACCAACCAGACGTAACCAAATTTAAGTTACTTTAATAATTAACATGAAAACAGGAAGTGAATTTAAAATTTGATAAGTAAAGCTGTTAAACTATAAATTTTTCCACTATAGTCTAGTCCAGTCTTTCTTAAAGTGGGCGAGAACGCCCCCTTGTGGGCGCTGAATGCGTAGAGGGGGGCGGTAAGCGACCCAGAAAAAATTGGGGGGCGCTGACGTGATTTTGGGGGGCGATGGGTGATTTGTAATTTCAGTACTTCATGTTTTAAAATTCACTGAAATTAAAATACTTCTACTACACAACATCCATTTATTAGTTCATATTTTTATCCTATTTTATTGTATAAATATAAATTAAAAATATAATAAATACATATTTAATATTTTTTATTGCGTTTCACAACGCTATTTATATCTTAAGATATTTGAGTAATAGGTATCAAACACTGAAAGATATTCGTGTCTTCAAGTGTCGTAGGTTAGGTGCCCACCTCGGAAGACACGTGTTAAAATTATGTATATTGTTGGGGCCCAAAAGGAACACTTGCCGAACGCGGGATTTTTTTATGTAAACCTAATCTAGTAAAAATAAAAAAAATAAAATTAAAATTAGAAGGTTCGATTATAATTCACGTTTATGGGAACAAATATTGTTTGATTTATTTGTTCAATCCTGTATTTAGTCCTCAACGTTCGTCGGTCTGTGTTTGCGGAGTACAGTTGCCCAAATACACAGCCGCGGCTCGCGACCGCTCGGCGACTGACGTGACTAGAGGTATGTCGTTCGCGAACGATTCGTTTAAATAGAACGAATCAGTGCACTGATTCGAATAAATTAATTTCCTGTTTTCAATGGATTCGAATGGTTTTTGAGGCACTTGCTCGATCGCTCTGTGATGAATAACGAACCTCGTTTGGATGATTCGTTTGGTTCATAAGGTCACTAAGGCAGAATCGGACTTAAACTCGAAGATTCGGTAATTCGGTATTTTATGACGGCAAATCGGTCGTTTTTGTGCTACGACCTGGCAAGTGGCGAGCGGTCCGTTATATTTCGATTTTGCTTACATTACCAGAGGTGTATTAGGCAAACAATTTATGCGTATTGTCGGTTCGAGTCAGTTTTGGCTATTAAAAGAACTTTTTTATTTGTTTTAACTATTCTTTTGAACAAAGGCTTAATTTGGAGGTACATTTTTAGGTTTTTATTAATTATAGTTTTTGAAAGTTTTATTCCAAATATATTTTTTAAAATAATAATTATATCAAAATGAAATTAATGTAAATAATTTCTTTATTTAAGATAACTATCACATTTTTTGTGAAATTCAAAACCGACCGAGTCGAACCGGGATCATAATAAAGTGAATCGGTTGCGAACAAATCTTTTCAAGTGAATGAATCAAATAAATCGATTCAGTAAAAAGATTCGAACTTCCCACCTCTAGACGTGACGTTCCGAAACATGCACGCATCGCACTCGCTCACCCTCCCGCCACTCCGCCCGCTACCCCGATACTCTTAAACATACTCTTAATATGATAAAGTTGCATTAATTTTTGCCCCGGTAAGAAAAAAGTTGTTTAGAATATAGGTTTAATTAAACTCCAGGCGAGACTAATATGTTATTTTGATTTTTAATAAAAGGGGGAAATGGGGACGTTTAAAAAATAACTGATTTTCAAAGGGCTTTTTGGGGCGAAATAATTTTTGGGAAACCCCTGGTCTAATGAAAATTTTTTTTCCTGCGAAAAATAATTAGAAGGCTTGAAAAATATGAGCGATAGCTCATGGGGCCCCGGAATCAAATCTGATGAAGGCGTTTTAAAAGGCTTTTTTTCCAAAAAAAAAATTCAAATTTTAACCAAAAAGAAATTTGAAAACAGTCATTTCGAATTTTGATGTCTCAAAAAAACCTGGGGGGAAAACGGGGAAAATTCGGAAAAGATCCTTGGGAAAAAAATAAATTTCCGATAAAAAAGTATCAGGAGTTCTTTCTTCATTATTTATTATTTTAATTTATAGCTAAAAATGGGCCTCCCCGCGCATTTTTGGTTGCGCGCTCTGCGTCAAACCCCAATACGTCACATTAAATATTTTTTTAAGGTATTAAATGTTAATTGAAAAATTTTCAAAAATTATGTTGTATTTAAAACTCTTCAAAGAATTTATTCCCGTTGTAAACTTAACTTAAAGTTACTTTTTTAGCAAGTTGGACCCTTGTTAATTAAAAAAATTGAACTTTTGTCCTCATTGTACTTTAAAAAAAAAGCTAAAATAATTGTCGTATGAATTTTTGACTTATAACGCCATAAAAGCTTTAAAAAATTAAATCCTCTTTTTATAATAATTTTATAACTTTAACAAAATTTTTAATGTACAATGAAAACGAAAGTCTAAAACAATTTTGTTAATTAACAATTGTCTAACCCGTTAAAAAATTAACTTTAAGTTATAATAGAAATATGTATTTTTAATTTGTAGCTAAACTTCAAATAGTATTATCATTACTTTTTTATTTTCTGATTTAAATCGCCGATTTGTAATATGAGTTACACTAATTCTGTTGTTACAAAAATAAATACGAAATGTTTTTTATTGAAACCTATTTAAAAAACAAGACGCTTTTAAAATGATATATAGGGTGTCCCGTTACGAATTTTTTATCTTATGTCGTATCTCTTAAACGGGAAAACTAACATGTTGTCTATTTTACTATTTTTAATACCAGGAAAGTCATAAATATGGTCCTGGTCAGTCCTCATTGGAAAATCCAGTATATTTTTAAAGTGTTCTGATCACACCCTATTTTTAAAAAAAATTTAAATTAATATTTAATACCCTAAAAAAAATATTTAATTTGACGCCGAGCGCGCAGCCAAAAAGGTCGCGCGGAGGCCCATTTTCAGCGTATAAATGATGGAGATAAAACTCTGGAAGCAAAACATTTTTATCAGAAATTTCCTTTTCTTTAAGAAGTTTTTTTGTTAATACCAATTGCAATTTTTATTGGCAGAAGAAATCCTGAAAACGCCTTTCTCAGATTTGCATTCCGCGTCGAATCAGCTATCACTCATATTTTTGAATCCTTCTAACTATTTTTCGCAGGAAACACACTTCTCAACTAGACCAAACCTGGACGACGTATATTTAAATTCTAGTTTGCCTACTACTAAGTACCGTACGTATGCAACATAACATACAAGACAACAAGACTTTCACCTGTTTTAAATTCAAAATATTATAAACAATTTCTGCTTTGCTAGCAGAGGTTAATTGTTACTATTTTATATTGTTACTTAAGTCTCTAACAGAGGTCGTTAGTAAATGCTTTTGTTGTTAATTAAATCGCGTAACGAATCGAAAGTAAACAATGTGGGTGCCTTACTTGCCAGGCATAAAATAAAACATCTGGTTAGATCTTTCAAGTTAGGTTTTTTTAATTTAGAAGATGCTCATGAGAGATCAAATAATACATTTTCAATAAAAAAAATGTCGCAATTGTTAGTATGCTTTTTAATTAAGTTTTTTTGAAACTCAATTTTTTATTTTAAAAACCTAAATAGCTCCTTATCCTTTAAATATAAATTAAATCTTTGCCAGTGATCGATAAACATAAACGATCTTTTAAATACGTGGTGATTTCAAACTCACCCTTAAAAATTTAATATCTAAAAAAAAACTTTTACTTAACTTATTTGGGCAACTGTATCTATCGTCCCTGAAATTAAGTTTTAACAATTGGGCGTCGCATTACCACGAAATAACATGGTATATGTCTTCAAAGCCCTTTTAGCAATTGACTGGCATTTAAACAGTGAATTTGCGTTTTAGTTTTTTGTTAATCTTTGTTTTTTAGTTATTTGTTATTTTTTACTTATGTTAAATTTTATCTAAACTAAACAAAACCCTTGGATCATATGTCATGCGAATGCATGGAACTAACATGCCGAAGGCTAAAATATCTTCTTCTTCTTCCCTGGAAGCCGTCTTGATTCACTACCGGAAGAAGCGCAGCCTCATGGGCTTTTTTTTTTATCTTGGGACAGTCCACGAAGGCTGATGCCTAAGTACTAACATACCGTGGTTGTCTTCAGTGTGGTGAGAGGGAGTTTGTTCACACGGGACTTAAATTTTTGGAGATTGGGAGGAGAAGGAAAAACTTCTGCGGGCAGCAGGTTCCATAGTCTTGACACTCTAGGGATGAAGGAACGAAGAAAGCGGGAAGTTCGGGGCCTCTCTCACTGAACTGTAAAAGGGTGCATAAAAGTTGCACTACGTGTTGCTCTGTTTGGAGCTGCCAGAGAAGGAATTATACTGGTCAACTCCTCTGAGCAGAAGCCGTGAAAATACCTATAGAAGAGCGACAGATCCCCTACAGCTCGACGGTGGGCAAGAAGAGGAAGCCTTTCTGTGAGTGTTGGATCATTAATAAGAAGAACGGCTCTTCTTTGAATGGAGTCAAGTGTTGTAGGGGACGCCATTCCCCAGACATGAGAACAATATTCTAAAGAGGGTCTGATTTGGGATACATACAGAGTGTACAAATTGGAAGAACAGAATTATTTTCTGGCTCGGAAGAGAAATCCAATCTTTTTTGAAGCTGCCGAAGCTATGGATAAAATGAGTTTGTGCCAGTTGAGGTTATTCTCAAAAGTAACGCCGACAAGATTAAACGACTCTTTGTTCTGCAGAACTTGGCCGCTCATATGTAAGGGATGAGCATTTGCAGATTTTTTTCGCGACAGGGAACATGACTGTGTTTTCGAGGCATTAAACTGAACAAGATTTTTGGAGCCCCATTCCAAGATAAGTTTGAGGTCTTGTGAAAGAGATATCTGCATTGACCTGCGCTTGTTTTCGAAATCAGGATTACACGGTGGCTTAAGAAATTGAATACTAGAGTGGAGGGTACTATCGTCAGCAAAACTATGAATGGGATTGATTGTGGAAGAGAGAAGATCGTTAATGTGTAGAAGAAACAGCGTGGGTGCCAGCACTGAGCCCTGGGGCACCCCAGCATTAATTTGGTAGAAGCTGGAGGAATGACCATCTACACTAACTGATATACGTCGATTAGAAAGGAAACTGGAAAGCCAAGAGCAAAGCTTAGGTGGAAGACCGTAAGAAGGAAGTTTGTTAAGAAGCTATCATGCCAGACCTGATCGAAAGCTTTGGATATGTCAAGAGCAACGATCTGGGATTCACCAAGAAACTCAAGGGACTTGTTCCAGTTGTGTGAGACAAAGGAAAGAAGATCAGCTGTGGATCTACGGACTGAATCCATATTGTCTATCATGTAAGATCTATGTTTTTCCAAATACTTTAAGATTTGGGAATTAATAAATTTTTCCATTACTTTGCAAACAAGTGAAAGAAGAGATATAGGTCTATAGTTGGAAGGGATACTTTTGGATCCTTTTTTGGGGACAGGTTGCACACGTGCAGCTTTCCAACTCTCCGGGAAAATGCCCGTGTCGTAAGAGATTCGAAAGAGGCGAGTTAAGATGGGTGCAAGCTCGGGAGCAAATTTTTTAAGACGATTGCTGGTATGCCATCCAGCCCAGACGATTTTTTAGTATTAAGAGAAGAAAGAATACGCTTGATCTGTTTAAGTTTAAAAATTATATCGTACATTTTATGAGAAACAGGGATAACTGTTGGAAGGGGAAGATTAGTAGGAGGATCAAGTGTAGAATTGGCAGCAAATTGTTTGGCAAATAGTTCGGCTTTTCCTTTGGATGTAGAGACAATTCCATCTTCAGAGATTAGGGGTGGAAAAGAATTTGTGCAACAGTTCTGAATAATATTTTTGGCAAAGGACCAGAAAGCGTTACTGCCATTTGAGCAAGAGAGAACTTTATCTTTTATTCGATTGTTAAAATGGTCTTTTGCTTCTGAGATGGTCTGATTATACTGATTTCTCGCTTCGATGCTAGCCTGTCGATTTTCGGGACTGGGGTTTTAAAGAAACTTTTTGTGGGCTTGAATTTTGAACAGTCTGGCTTTGTCACAGGATTTAGAAAACCGCGGTTTGTGATTTGAAGTTATGGGGTTCTTTTTAGTGGGGAATATAGGTCTCAATGCCTAGTTGAATTTGTTTCGAATTTGATTACAAATTTCGGAAGGATCAAGTAGAAAAGCAGGTAGGATCCCAAGGGTAGCTGGCAAAGAAATCACTCAGACCATCCCAGCCGGCCGAATTGTAGTGCCAGACGGTTCGTGGCGGCATGCTTTCAGTTGCCTCAAAATGAGAGCGACCAAGGGGAGCAGTGAGCAGTTTTTGTGCCTAATCACTCATTACCTTTTATATCAATCCTCCCATTAGTCTTGTTCCTATACTTAATTTTGCGAAAAATTGGAAAATTGAGGGGATCGACTAATTTAGGGTATTCACAAAAGATCTTTCTAGAAGTAGGGCGATGTTAAGCCAAGCGATCTTATTCATAACAATACAATACACTAATGAATCACTACATATATTTTGTTCTGCATTTGTCACCTGGTATTTTAAACATTTTTTTAATATTAATACTGTATTATTGATAGAGTTCCCATAGAAATAACTACTTTTATGGAAACAACAATTTCACATTAAGACCGCTGATAGACGTAAATGTCATTTATGTTTGCAGAAATTCGTATTTGTAAGAATATAATTAAAAAAAACTGTGAGAAAGTGACAGATAGATAAATCTCCGTGGAAGTAATAAATTCTAAAAAATTTTAAAATCATATTTTTTTTGTATATTTACTTTTATTTTAAATGGAGAGATAAATGTTTTTTTATTGCTTTTAATAAAAATGTATCTTTTTTTAAAAAAAAAATAATTGGAGAAAGGAAAATGGTTAGGGGGAGTAAGGAGCCTTTTTTTATGAGCAAGGAAATATATATTAGGAAAGCTTGAGCTCACAAAATAAATGATAATGATCTAAAAAGGTAATATTGTTACCAATTACAAAGACCCAGTTAAAGTGGTTTAGAAAAATTTGGCAACACACAATAAAATTTAAGGTGTAGGTACATAAAATAAACATTAAATTCTCATTTATATACAAGAATGTTAAAAAGTCTATACAAAGTAGATACATTATCAGCGATAGTAATTTATTAAAAATTATTTTTTTATGTAGAAGATAGGTAATTTTGTATAATTACCACATTAGACATTTAGTGAATGTAAGCCACTTGTTTCTACATTTTAATTTTATAATAATTACTTCAGAACTAGAAAGACAACATTCTCTTGTCAAGAGACGATAAAATTTGATCCAAATTACCAAAAAAAAAATACAAATGAAAAATTCGGGTTTGAAACCTTTTTTTTCTGGGGGGGAGCAAATAAACTTTTTTTCGCAAATTCCAAAAATATTTTTTTTTACCAAAGTGTTACCCCTGAGGCAATAAGCATCTGGTATATATGGGTGTGGGTCCAATGTCTCACTTTTATTATTTTTTTTAACCTTGGCTACGCCCTTGGTAAAAGAATGAAAAACAAACAACATGTTTTACTTAAAACGTTTTTGACGCATTTTTTAAAGAAAAGTCGTTGAACCACTCAATTTCTCCATTTTTTAAAAAATTTATAACTTGGCTCCTTTTAAAGTTGAAAAGCTGATCTCCCGATATTTTAGCTTTTTTTCTTATTTAAAGTGTTATCGTGCCTCTCGTAGCACATATTTTAATTTTAAGGAATATTGATTAATTGATTGATTGATGACATAAATACACAAGTTGAGGTTTTGTACGCCTCGACACTGCCAGCCTACAGGGCTTGTTGTATCTCTTGTGTATTTGTTTCAGTTAAAAAGGTCTGACACCTTAGACAGGTGTAGTAGCCCTTTTACTGTTTTTTTCTGGTCTCAGCCTCCTGGTGGTTAGTGTCTACAATGAGGTTTTGATTTTTTTTCCAGTATGTAAGTGCAGGGCCCTCATATATGATGTGAGAGACTGTCTCTTCCTCTTCGTTACATAGTCTGCAAATGGGTTCTTCTCTATAGATGCCCATAGTGTGCATATGTTTTCTTAGGGTGCAGTGTCCGGTTATTAATCCTGTCACTATTCTAATCTGATTCCTATTTAGTTTTAGTAATTCACTTGTCAATGCTTTCGTTGGTGAGTTCAACATTGATTTACGTGATATTGCCTTGGAATGTGGTTCCAGTATGACTGATGTTGTGTTTGAATCACCGAGTCATGTAGCCACGAACCGAGGCTTTGGTATTCCAAAAACAGGTTCAGGACCCAAACATTGCTGCGGAGCCTCGCCTGGCCAAAGAGTCTGCATTTTATTGCCCTGTATTCCTGTGTCCTGGCACCCAGGAAAGTGTAACTTTGTTGTGGTTAGCCAGGTTTAGGAGGCATTGCAGACAGTTCCAAATCAACCTTGAGTTGACTTGTTGGATGACTATCAGAGAAGACAGTAATGTCCCTGCCTTTATATCTCCTCCTCAAGTTGTCTTGCAGACAAAGTTCAATGGCATATATTTCCGCCTGGAAAATAGTGGCATATTTCCCCAGGGAAGCATAAGCATTAAACCTGGGGGTCATACCATGTATTCCTGCGCCGGCTCCATTGTCAGACTTGGATCCATCGGTATACCAAACCAAATTCCGACACTGACCAGGAGATCGCTCACTCCTTGTTTTAAGTGTTATCGTGCCTCTCGTAGCACATATTTTAATTTTAAGAAATAACTTCTGCATCTCCTTGTATAATATGTATATTTTTGCAGTTCGCTTGAGTTAATGTAAAGTACTCACTTTTATTAAGTAGAATTTATATTACTATTTGCCCTGTATGGTTAGTTCCACCCGATGCTTTGCATAATCATAGCGGTGTGTGGCATCCTGAATATCAATGAAAGCTTGATTGGCGGAAAATAAAAACGATCTTGGCGTAAAGACTTAACTGTTATGTAATTTTTGGCGCAATTTTCTCTGAATAAATTTTAAAAGGTGTCCACGTAAACGACTATAATTGCCATATTTAATGAAGACCACAACGATAGCAACATGTTTTTTTTATAAGTGTAGTGAATGTACGTATATGTAAAGAATTAAAAAGGTCTCTTTAAGTACTCGTCAAATAGTTCTACCTTTTATAATGGAATCTCTTTGGTCCTGGTCTCGAGGTATAGAAACTGAGTGTGCTCAAACCTATTGACCCCTATGATCTTTCAAATTTTTGATATAGTTTCATTAAAAAAAAACTACATTATATATATATATATATATATATATATATATATATATATATATATATATATATATATAATATATATAAGAGAGAGAGAGAGAAAAGAAAGGGCGGGGAGAAAGAGAAAGAAGGGACGTCTGAACCGACTAGAAAAAAAAAACAATTTTGATTTCTTGAGGTATTGGACCAAAAGTCTTATTAAATGAAAATGCTTTTTGCTACTCCAAGCTTTCGAAAATTTTTATTTTTTTCTTTAGGGCTTCAATTATTGAAATACATTAGTATAATGAGCTAATTTACATTAAAAAAAATTAATATGCAATTTAGTGTAATACATATTGCTACATATTTGTTATTAATAAACTTAAAAACTCTGTAACTTTATTTTCATTTAGTTTAGGGAAACAACATGCGAGATTGAATTTGTAGAAAATTAAATTTCCTATTAAATAATTCGGACCGAAATTAAAAAAAAATCACATAGTTATTTTAAAAATAAGAAAAAAATGTCCATGCCATGTATTTTAAATAAAAAAGGGGACACCACTATGCGCCCGCTTAATTTTTGAGATATTGACCTTAATTTTTTGAAAGATTTTTTTTAATATCAAAAAAGAAAGATACATTTAATCGAAAAAAATTAAAATATTGCTGGGATTAGCAGGGTTAATTTAACTTTCTTTGGCAGTTTTTTGATACAGAAATCCTGGATTAGCGTTATGTAACAGAAAAGAAGAAAAGAAATAAACAAAGTGTATTTAATGAAAAAAAACTAAATTAATTACTTGAGATGTTTTTTTTTAAGATTTATTTTTTTTTGATAAATATATTTTAAAGTTGTCATTTGAGATATTGTTTGTAGAGAAAACTATTTTCAATTCGATCCAGTGGTGATTTTTCCTTCCTTTTTTTCCTCTAGGACCGATACCCCAAGAAATTGTTTTTTTTTTAATATATATATATATATATATATATATATATATATATATATATATATATATATATATATATATTATATTAAGAAGGATAGATAAGACTGTGATTTAGGAAATACTGATTCTTAGATTATTGTTTGTAACTTGAAAAAACTCCTCAGGACACAATATATGAAGTACTAGAGATTTTTGAAATAAAATAAAAATAAAGTATTTATTTATTTCAAAACACCAAAGTCCTTCCATATTTGTTATAAAATATGGTGCCCTGTTGTTTCTTGAATGGGCTTTTCCTGTTCACTGAGCTGTTAAATTTGGTCCTACTGTGTGAGTCCTGAGAGAAAATAACACAAAGCTTGTCAGAACAATAAAGGTTTTCTTTAACCTCTAGGCGTCCAGTCTTGTACTCCTACCCCAACTAAATTTTTGACTTTATAATATTTATAATAATTTTAATTATATTTATATATTTATATATATATATATATATATATATATATATATATATATATATATATATATATATATATATATATATATATATATATATATATATATATATATATATATATATATATATATATATATATATATATACAGGGTGTTACAAAATGTTGTGAGGAAAATTTGGGGGCAGATTATACATAAAATATGAAAAAAGTTCATTATAAACATGGGTCCGAAATGCTTTTTTTCATGATACGAGGTGTTAAAAGTTTTTCGCCTTTTAAAGTTTATTTCACATTTCTCGAAAACCCGTTGAGATATTGAGATAAGTTTTGCTACACGCAAATGTATTATTATAGGTCACATTCACGTGTACAAAATAATTTTTTAAGGGACTTACATCAGTAGCGTTCATGCCTGTAAGTTCTTATTTTTAGCGAAGAAAACTGTACGCCAATGGTTTTCGCAAAAATTAGTATTGCTTTTTTAAAGCCAGTTTAATTCTGCTTAAAAAGTACCTCCTGGACTTTGTCGTCCCGACTTACCGTTTTTAAAATAAAAATTAATTTATTAATCCGTAACCGTATGAGCTGTTTTCGCCGGAGACCTTAAATATTTCGAAGGGGCAGAAGAAATATTCGAATGCGATTAACAGCATGCATTAACGCAGAGGGAAGCCATTTACAGCATTTGATCTAAAGTCACGAGTTTTCGAGAAATTTTAATAAACTATAAAAGACAAAAAACTTTAATCACCCTGTGTCATAAAAATGAAGCTTTTCCGGACCCATGTTTATCTAAACTTTTTTTCATATTTTTGGATGTACAATCTGCCCCACAATTTTCCTTACAACATTCTGTAACACCCTTATTATATATATATATATATATATATATATATATATATATATATATATATATATATATATATATATTATATATATATATATATATATATATATATATATATATATATATATAATATATATATTTTGATTTTTATGAAGCACTCAGCTTTTATTGGTTTTAAATTATGGAGATAGCAACAGTCAATGAAACGCAGAACTCGAAAATAAAACAGGAACCCTTTGGTATGACCGAGTGTAAATTTAAAGATTCTTCTTGTTTTTATCTGACATATGAGCATGAAAAATATAACGGATGTTTAGTTTCGACGTAACGCCTGTATACCATCGCCTTATAGAGATACCGGGAGTAAAAAAAGACAATAACAACACCGTAAGACATTTTTAAGAGAACTTAATTAAAGAAAAGAATCTCGAGTAACAGAAGTGAAGACTTGTATTTCATTTGGTGTGCATTAAAAATCGCTACGAGGCAGCGCTGTCTTAATGCTCTCAAGTACTGCTGCCAACGAAATAAAAGTACTCAAGATATACAACACTTAAAAATGAACGCGTCCTTTTTAAAACGCCTTTTTTCCGAGCAATATTGCATTCCTTTGAGTTAAAACCCGACGTTTAACCGCGTTACTAAAGTTAAGTTAATTCGCTGACATATGTACTTTTTATTCCGGGCTTTAGGCTTACGTCACCACCTTTTATTTATATGTAATATTTAATGAACCCTAACTGAAGGTACTTATTTATAGATAACTAATCAATATATATATATATATATATATATATATATATATATATATATATATATATATATATATATATATATATATATATATATATATATATATATATATAAAAAAGGTGGTTATTAAATTTTGGTACAAAAAAAAATCTTTGAAAACCTGTTAAAATTCAAAAAGTGAGACATGAGACCCAAATGTACACCAGATGCCATAGGTCTCAAGGGGAACACTTGGGCAAAAAACATTTATTTTTTGAATTTGCGAAAAAAAAAGGTAATTTTTGTGGGTGCCCCCCTCCAGGGATAATTTAAAATTTCAAAAGCAAATCCTCTATTTGTATTTTTTTTTTTTTGGTTTTGCAAAATTATTATCAATGTTTTTCTAAAAAGCATTGTTAGTTAAAATTTCTTTACTCAACAGTTGTAGTCTAGTCGAGAAGTGTGTTTCCTGCGAAAAATAGTTAGAAGGCTTCGAAAAATATGATTGACAGCTCATTCGACGTAAAAGGCAAATCTGAAAAAGGCGTTTTGAGGATTTTTTCTGCAAATGAAAATTGCAATTAATATTCACAAGAAACGAAAAAAAAAGAAGCCTTTTCGATTTTTTGATGATAACTCAAAAACCATAAGAGATAGCGAAAATTGCAAAACAGATCCTTACCCGGATTTCTAACTCCATTATTTATAATTTTAATTTAACGCTGAAAATGGGCCTTGGCGCGACAATTTTTGGTTGCGCGCTTGGCGTCAAAACCGAGTACGTCACACTAAATAATTCTTTTAAAGGTATTAAAAATTAATTAAAACATTTTAAAAAATTATAGATTATTCAAAACACTTTAAAGAATTTATTTCTGTTGAAAACTTAACTTAAAGTGAATTTTTCAACAAGTTAGACAATTGTTAATTGACACATCAAAAATTGAAATGGCTTTTTTAATTTTTTGTTAATAACAGTTGCAATTTTTATTGGCAGAAAAAATTCCCAAAACGCCTTTCTCAGATTTGCATTCCGCGTCAAATGAGCTATCGCTCATATTTTTCGTAGGAAACACAATTCTTGACTGGACTCTGCAATTGATTCAGATGCCTCTAATTTCAAAAAAAATGCAGGTATTTTTACGAAATTTGAAATCTATTCGATTTTTTTCTAGGGGGGGGGAAGCACCCAAAAAAAATTATCTTTTTTTTCGCAGTTCGGAGCAACCATTTTCTAACTCTGCAAACAAAAAAAATCACCAAAGCAATTAAAAGCATTAATTTTGCTAACTCACCAACTGAATCATTAGTTAAAGAGCATCACAATATTTCAAAACAAACCCGAGAAAAATTCAATAAAAAAAATTGCGCAAAGGAATATTCAGTGAATGGAACAAAGCTAATTAATAAGAATTAATTAATAACCGCATCTTTAGTAGCCTATAGTACTGCAAGATGTCGCCTAGCACCATGCAATAGTGCAGTACTGCATTAGATTTGCGATGATGCCATATCAGTTAAAAATCTCTAGGTTTTATATGTAACTCTTAAAATAAAATCCCTAGATTCTTTAGAATTAAACAAGGCATTTGTGGAGGTACTATATATAAGAAAGTAGTTCGTTTAACATTTACCTGGGGAACAGTTACAGTCGAGCTATGGAAACAGAAGCACCTAACCTAGTTAATACGTCACGAATGTGTTGTGACGTATATTTTAACAGCAATCGCATTTATAGTTGTACGGAATGGCAGAGCCGTACTCAAGGAACAAAAAACATATATGAATTTAAAAAATCCTGAGCAATAGTGATTTTTGAAAAACTATTATATCAGGGAGCAGTAAATTTTCTAGAGGGAAGGAATAACAATATTTTAGTTTTTATTTCTTGAACATCTTTTGAAAAAAAGACGTTTTTTTAGGAAAAGCATAGGTCTTGGGACTATTCTGGATGCAACAAATAATATTAGAAAAAATTGCCCGTGATCTTAAACTTAACTTATTAAAAAGTATACTCTCAGATATATGCCGGAAAAACTGAAATTTCCGATTTTTGTTTTTATTTTTTACGAGTTTATTTAAAAAATTCGAAAAGATGTAAAAACACGATTTCATTGAAACTTTTTGCGCTTCATCTATTGGTAAAGTCAATAATTTCTTATGACGTTTCGTTTTCGCTAAACCATCATTAATTTTTTTTTTTAATACGGTCCTCGATTTTTAATTGATTTTTTTAAAGCAGTTTTAATCCCAATTACAATAGTGTATAGCACCTCATATTTTTCCGTTAAATAAACATATTTTTCATTAGATATAACGAATTAGACAAAATGATTTTTTATAGGAGCATTCCATATTTGTTAAGTAAATATTAAGTGTTATACATTTTTGTAATTGGGATATTATGGGATTCAAAATAATATATAAAAATTAGGGCGGTACTTAAAAAAATTGATGATGGTTTAACGAAAACGAAACGTCATAAGAAATTTTTGACTACAACAATAGATGAAGCGCAAAAAGTTCCACTAAGAATGTAATTTTAGAAGTTTTGAAATAAACTAGTAAAAAAAAAACAAAAATCGAATATATATATATATATTTATATATATATATATATATATATATATATATATATATATATATATATATATATATATATATATATATATATATATATATATATATATATATATATAATAATATATAATATTTATATATATGTATATATATATATATATATATATATATATATATATATATATATATATATACAGGGTGCCACAGATTCGATTGCATGCATGGGGATCTCGGAAACCGTAAGAGATACGAAGTCGGTTAAATTATGGCAAAGTTGCGCATTTAGGTGCCTAACAATATGCCGTTTAGAAAGTTGTAAAATTCCAAGTACTTCCGGAGATATCTGGGAAAAATCAAAATTTGCCGATTTCGTTTTTATTTTTTTCTGACGTTATTTAAAGAGATATGGAAAAACAAAAGATACTTTCTCATGGCCACTTTTTAAGCTCTACAAAACAACGTTGAGAGATTTACCGCACGACGTTTCGTTTTCGTGAAACCATCATCAACTTTATTTTTTTAAATACGGACCTGGGTTTTTTATTTAATTTTTTTGAAGCCCTTATTATCCCAATTACAAAAATGTATAACCCTTAATATTTATTAACAAATATGGAACGCCCCTATAAGAAATGATGTACAGTAAGTCAGTCTGTAGTGAAATGGGCGATTTTTAAAATCGAGTATCTCAAAAACCACTTGACATAACTTTCGTAATTTTTTTACAGGTAAGTAAAATAACCATGTGAATTTACATATCAAACCTCATACATTTATGTGAAACAATAACAAAGTTATGATAGGGAGATAACAGGCTGAAACATTTCGTGTAATATACACACTGCCTGCGATAGGCCGGAAACTGGCCTGAGGCACTACTGTCGCCTAGATATAGTTTTATAGCAAAAACTACTTTTAAATGTGCGACGAAACATTATAAGAATTACAGAGAAATTTCTATAATTACTAGTTGTTCTAGAATATATCTGAAAGCTGCCTAAATTGTCCACTTGAGCTATTGGTAGCTCGTAATTGATGAAGTCACCCTTTTAATCCATTTACCAATGCATATAATAAAAAATAATTTTTGGTACATGTATTTAAAAATCACAAAAATAATAGGTTTTTAGGAAAGTTTTTTTTTATAAATACATAATGAAATGCACATATAGGAATTTGCAGTGTTGAAACGAATTATTATATCCGCACAGAGTACCTTGACAAATATCCCAACGCAAGTCATAATTCGCTCCATTTATCCTATTTCTTAACTTATCGACATTTTGCATTATTCATTCTAAATGGCAAATTTGCCCAAAAATTACACCGAATTGCGTAGGATTAATTGATATTACATCCTAAAAGTACCAAGGTAGCACCAGTAAGAACCTCCTTGTCCAACACGTAAGAAATAGTTTTCTGCGATCCCACCCCACAAAAATCGGCAAGACGGTTTTGCGGCGCTCGAAAATAACGTGTGGTACTCACAGTACTACGGCGTCCACGGTTCGCGTACCGCAGTGACGGAGGTACCAAAATCGGCTGAGCCCGCGCGCGCGTCTGTCAGCTGTTTCTATTCGGTTAAATGTCAACACGACGCTGATTTGATTTCCATGCAACCCTAACTTTTTTTTAATTATTGAAAAAGGTGATTTGGTTTTGGCGACTTTTAAACTCCAGTTTTTTGGATAACTTGTCACCAATTATTATATATTTTTTGGTATGTATTTAAGTTTTTTTTAATAAATTTTAGGCATTAAAAAATATTATGTATTTTTTTAATTGTGTTGTGGTTAGGACCTAAAATATTTTTTTGCATTTTAACCTTTTTAAAATACCGTCCTAATTTTTTTTTTATTATTTTTATATTATATAAAATATATATATATATATATATATATATATATATATATATATATATATATATATATATATATATATATATATATATATATATATATATATATTTTTCTTAGATTTTTATTTAACAATAATTTATAATAATTTAGCTCTATTTTATTTTTTATTATTTCAGACGTTTCGGCTGATTTTTTCAGCCTTTATTAATTATTTTTCTTTCTAAAATAATTATACAACTAAGTTTTAAAAGTATATGTCGACTCAGGTAAAAGTTATGAATTTTTAATTTTATTAACTTATCCAAAAAGGTTATTCTAGACATAACACAGAATAAACTTTTTGGGTAAGTCGAAAAAATCCAAAATTTTTCATAAATTAACATATAATAAATTATTTAAAACTTAGGTGTACAATTTTTTTAAAAAGAAAAATTATTGATAAACACTGAAACCAGCCGAAATTCGTTTTGAATTGTTGTTAAACCAAAAATCCAAAAAAAAAATATTTTAAAAGGGTTTAAGAAAATCAAATTTTCAGTATAATTTCTAAAAATATATAAATATATTTTTAGGAAGCTCTTGGGCATATACGTTCTAAACAAAACTTAAAAAAACTATATTAATTAGCTATTACTATATATTTTAAAATGTGAAATATTTTTAAGAGTTTATGTTTTAAAAATATGCTTATGTCAAAAATATGTTATATATTTTATTTGTATCCTTTTATTTGTGTTATTTACAACTTTCCTTTTAGGTTTTGTTAAAATACATTTTATTTAATCAACATTTAAAATAAAATACTATTTAAGACAAGTCAAAAACAAACATAATAACATTTTTTTCAACAGGTAAAAGGATATTCTGTTTTCCTGTTGTTCTATATCTCCCCATGAGGTTCGTTGCTCACGGCTTGAATAGGCTGTAAGAGTGCACGGTAACAACGAAAAACAGGATGCTGCTTTTCAACGGTCTTCAAAATCGGAGTTACATTTTTGTACATAGGTACCGTGACAGTAGAAATGTTTTCTATTTATATATATATATATATATATATATATATATATATATATATATATATATATATATATATATATATATATATATATATATATATATATATATATATATTATAAATTGGTAATAAAATAGTGTCATAATTGTCTAAAAAGAAAGTAAAAAACTATATCATAGCACTTTCTTATTAGGCAAAAAATCGTTGTGACATAACTGTGTCTTCGACGGTCCATGCAAATGATTTTTTATTTGTTTCTGTTAATTCTGGGTACCAAAGTATGAGAATGAATGCTTGAAGTGTACTTAAAATGCAGCCGAGTACTTGAAGAAAATGGTACTGCACGATACCTCTGGAATTTTAAATCGACAATTTCTGAATTTTTATGCAAGTTATAGCCGACGAATGGTGCTACTGTTTCGTTAAAGAAATAATATATGGGAACCCATATTGGTTCCATAAAGACACCTAGCTAGCGGTTGTATGTTTGTCCTACATATTATTGATATAATACTTTTTTTTCTATTTAATTATTGCGCAAAGGAAGAAACTAGGTGGCAAAAAACTATGTGTTATAATATATACATAGATGTTGTAGTAAGTACTACCTGTAAAACAAGATAATAAAACATACGATAGTATCTACATAAACAATGTTGTACCTAACTTTACTTTCTAATTTTATTTAAATTAAGAATGTAAATAGAAGAAATTTGTCGTCGGACGCAAAAATGTTTAGCACCTGCGGGCGGTACTAATGTATGTACCCAATTAAAATAAAAACTAAGTGTATTTTAATCTCAGTATAAATTATTATTAATGTCTTTGTACATGGAAAATTGGGACAGTTTCTATAGATTTCTCGAAAAGACATTAAACAATTTTACCGTATTATTACAAATTAATCAAATCATTGCGGATTAAAAAATTGATTCGATAGAAAACGTTTAATATACGTAGGTCGATAAAAAAGTATTTTCGTAATGACGCCTAATATTTAATACTTAATAAAATGAAAATTACTTTCATACTACAAAACTTTACTACAAATGAACATTCGTGATTCTAAAAATAAATTAAAATAAGTTGTACCCAAGGAAGTTTAAAGGTGTATGGAAGCCCAATACTGTAGAACAAAATTGTCCAGGCGTGCAGGGCAGCGGGAATAGGGGTTGGCCCCGCGGAGTTTGCGCAATGAATAGTAGGTCAGAGCCGGACTTCCATAATTCTTTGTTACTATCTATAAAGTTGACATCATCAAATATCAAATTCAAGCATTCACTGTTTTTTTTATTTTTGCACATAATTGTTGCTTATTAAACGATACTACTATAAAATATTTAAAATTATTATGTAGTATTGGATTTTATATCATCTGATATAATATGGAAACAAGCCTTCTATTTAAATGGTCGATATTTTTGTGAGTTTTGTATTTTTACCAAAAATCTTTGTAAATAAATAAAAACAAGATTTTTTAAAATAAATTTCAAACATTGTATGATAGTTTCATGTACTTATCACCAATTTTGTGATAAAAGAAGGGCAAGATAGTGTAAATGAGTTTAATCTAATCCTAAGATTCTGTTGTACATTAAAAAGTGAAAATTTTTATAACTGCTTTTTAGGCATATACTTTTCACTAATAACAAAGATTCATGAGACAGAATAACAGTGGTTAAAAATGTTTAGTAACCTTGAGTACCTAGGTATCCATTGTAACAGTATCCGTTAAATATTATGTGTCTACCGTATGTCGAGCTTAAAAAGTTGATAATGTAAGTTTAAGAAACCAAAAATCTAATTTCTTTTTAAACAAATACAGAAAAAGTACAAATAAACTTTAGCATAAAATTGTACTTTCTTTCATTCAATTAGAGGGACCTGTATATATTAAAATTTACCTGGTCTGCCCAGTAATTAATAATTTTGATCCTTTAAAAGAATGTACTAAATTATTAAATGAAATAAAAGTACCTAAATGTAAACCTTATTTCTTTTTAATAATCCACAGAAATACACAAACATTGTGGAAATCATCTTAAAGACAGTTAAGAATGCATTACTTTTCTCACTGCTATTTTCTATGAAATTTTCATTATTTTATTATTCATAATTGATATATTATTATTTTTTCGGTGACCTAACGTTACGTCTCATAAGAAGCACCTAATTTAAATATAAGAAATACTTACCTAAAGTAAAAAATGCCGGGTATGTTACCCTTGGATTTGCAAGACAAAACCATACAACCTCTAATCATTTGTTACGATATTATAAGTAACAAACAATAAACACAAAATTATAGTCACAATTTAATAAACACTAATCACTAAAATAAGAAGGTTTTTATCAATCCAAAAAACTTCTGCAACCACAAAATATAGGTACTTACACAAAGCAAAACAATCGGCGCAAGGGCACAAACCACAACAAAAATGACGAATGATGAGACGACGACGGTTGACGATACAGCGCGGATATAGGTAGTTTCATACGCGCCGCGCGCGCCTGCACCAAAAACTTTAGACAACCTAAGACCATTACGGCTCTCATAAAAGTATAATGTGTTGCCTAACTACACACTGATTTATCATTGAGATGAGAGTTACCCTTTTGCGTTTTCCCAGGACTTCCAGTTCTTTTTGGCATTCCCATGTCAACTTGGACGTTACCTTGGGGTTTACTAGTGCCCCTAGTGACACCTGGCTGTCTGTTATTATGCAGATCCGCTTGTTTTTATAAGCCCTTCTGTTATTTTCTTTGCACAGAGCAGTAAAGCATATATTTCCGTCTGAAATACAGAACTGTGTGTTCGCAGTGGAATGGATAATTATGAATTTCTCATTTAACTGTGCACACCCGCTCCAGTTCCCTGCTCGGTTTTAAAACCATCTGTATATGTCTCCAACCGTGCCGGGAAGATCGGGTTGCTGCCACTCACTTCGATCTGGAATTTTTACCTTGAAGTTTTTGTTAAATGAGTATTGGGAAATCATCTGGTCTGTTCTAACGTCCAGGATGTGGTCATGTTCCGGTTGGTGATGTATCTCCAACCGTTTTCAAGCGATAACCAATTATCACTTAAAAAACGGTTGGAGATACATCCCAAACCAAAACGTTGTGTATTAATTAACAAATAAAGACAATGGAAGTCCAAGATTTTAGTGTTATTGAAACCATCCATTGTCTAACACTTTTAAATATAACTGAGATTTTGATATTGTCCGGATTACTGAAGAATCCGAATTATCAGAGTTCGGATTAGCGAAGCTTTACTGTACCTGATAAGAAGGTTAAATGACTTTTTGTTCTGCAAAACATGGCCGGTCATATATTTTAATCTTGACCCATACTACCATTTTTAACGACTTCTGCGTATCTGAGGTCATTTAAAAGAGGATCCATGGTTTTTCGGAATTAATTTCATGACTTGCCAATATAAGGTTTGTAATTTGGGGTTTCAGCGGCTTCCACGAAAGCAAGAAAAACATATATATGACTTATCCTTTTAAGTCATTCAACTCTTTGGGTAAAGCATATAGGCATAAAATGATTTACCAAAGATTAGTAAATTAAAAGAAATAATTTCAGGGATGCAAGACAGTCCTAAAACATCAATTTAAAGAAAAAAAATAACTAAATCCTTAAACTATCATCATATCTTCAAAAACATGAATATTTTTTCCTAAAAACTGTATACATACCCTGATTCTGAACCCTTCAAAAAGGAATTAATTGGTTTTGAGGTCAGATTTTATGTTTCCAGGATAGGGACTAATTTTTAAGATTCTAGGATCAGGACATGAATACTTCAGAGATTTTAAGAGAAAAATATTAATGTTTTTAAAGAATTCTGTATGATACTTTGAGGTTATATATATATATATATATATATATATATATATATATATATATATATATATATTATATATATATATATATATATATATATATATATATATATATATATATATATATATATATATATATATATATATATATATATATATACGTGTGTCCCAAATTGGTGGGAATGATGGGGTTTACCAAATGAAACGGTTAAATGGAAAGTTTTGGACAATTCGTTAGTAAACTAATCCCGTTTACTACATGGTTTTATGTATTCAAGTTTTTGATAAATTTTGAAAAAACCTGAAACATGCATTTTCGAAAATTGGCCATATTCTTTTTATAAGTGAAAATTTTTCAAATCTGTATAAACTTCTTTGGAGCAACTTTTTTTGTAGAATATGACCGTGTAGTCAATTTTTATTTTTTACGTTTCGGGTTTTTAGAATCATCATCAACTTTATTTTTTCATATGGCCGCCATATTGGATTTTTACCCAGCCAAATAGTGCTTTTTATTGTGATTTCAACAATGTATAACATGTTATAATTTAAGAGTTTATAACCTCATTTATTTTAAAAAACAAATATTTTCTTAGTTGGCCTTGGTTCCAGCGAACGTCATTTTTTTTGTAAACAATAAAATATTAGTAATTGTCAAAATAGATAAGCTGAACAGATATTTTACATAAATGGGTTTCGCGAACAAAGCTATACCGTTAATACCGTGTTACAACAAAACTACACGTAACAACTTAATTAAAACAAGTAAAAACAAAAACAATGAAAAGTGACTAAACTAATATTCCTACTAAAATGGAGATGTAAAATACGATATTTTTTTAAATAGTCTTAACTACCCTATGAATGCTTAACTTAGGTATGTGGAATTCTCTATCAACATCCCTGGCTGAAGATGTTGGATTGTCGTTAAAATGTTGGTTAACTGCAGCATCTCGTTGTCGATTTTCTTCAACGTACTTCTTAGGTCGTGGTTTTTTAAAACTTTCGAATTCAAGCAAATTTGTAAACAGTTTTCAAAAGTATGTTAGTTTAGGATGCTGCCTTTTAGGAAAATTGTCGAAATACGTTTGCGCAGCTATACTAACATTTCTATTGCTTTGGAAATAACGTTGCATAAAGTTTTTCTTAAAATAATTAACCGTTTTACAAAGTTAAATAAAATGTAATAACGTACCCGAGCTAACTTGATAATGACGCTAGATGACATTCGCCGGAATCAAGGTCAACTAAGAAAATATTTGTTTTTTGAAGCAAATGAGGATATAAACTCCTAAACTATAACATGTTACACATTGTTGAAATCCGAATAAAAAGCACCATTTGGCTGCGAAAAAATCCAATATGGCGCCCATATGAAAAAATAAAGTTGATGATGATTCTAAAAACCCGAAACGTTGAAAATAAAAATTGACTACACGGTCATATTCTACAAAAAAAGTTGCTCCAAAGAAGTTTATACAGATTTGAAAAATTTTCAATTATAAGAAAAAAATGGCCGATTTTCGAAAATGCATGTTTCAGATTTTTTCAAAATTTCTCAAAAACCTGAATAGATAAAACCATGTAGTAAACGGGATTAGCTTACTAACATAATTGTCCAAAACTTTCCCCATTTAACCGATTTTCTATCTATCGTGGTTTCCAAGATCCCCACCATTCCCCACCATTGGGACACTGTATATATATATATATATATATATATATATATATATATATATATATATATATATATATATATATATATATATAAATATATATATATATATATACATATATATATATATATATATATATATATATATATATAATATATATATATATATATAATATATATATATATATATATATATATATATATATATATATATATATATATATATATATATATATATATATATATATATATATATATATATATATAAAATTATAAAGAGGAAAGATTAGATTGTTTGTTTGTTTGCATTAAATAGACTTCGAAAGTACTGGACCGATGGAATCAATATGTCTATGAGATTGTTATCATTTGATGAGCACAACATCAATTTACCTTAAAAAAAACATGATATATGTCGGAACAACCGACCTACCCAAAATTATTGCGGTATCCTCCTCTTAAAGTATTCAAGAATTCCATTGTCTATCCGAAAACGACAAGGAAGTATCTGGGAGAACCCCGTCAAAAAATTCGCGTTCAAAATATCAGTTTGCTAATCAGCTGCCTTGAATAAAAAACTTTTAGACAACCTTGGACCGTTTTCGATAAAGTATTTTACTTTTTTCTATCGCAAAGGTGTGGTGTCATAGGAAATTAAAATATAAAGGACAAATTATAGATATTTACATTTTGAATAAGTGTCTCAATCATTTGGATTGACGCAATACCACGCAGAATTAGGCAGGAACTTTTTGTTACTGATCGTGATTTCCGAATACTTAAAATGTATATATATATATATATATATATATATATATATATATATATATATATATATATATATATATATATATATATATATATATTATATATATATTTGTATAGGACAAATTTATAATAATAAAAATCGAAAAAAGTGTAGTTTTCGATTTCGACAAGTTCCTGGCATTTTTTTGTAAAGTAAAAAAAATTATAAAAAATTTCAAACCCATCTAAAATGGCGGGAATTTTTTTCTCGTTTTTGAACGGAATCTGATTTGTTCACTTAAATATAAAATATTGTGTCCCTTGCAAATGTTCCTGGAAAATTTGTTTCGCTGGCAAAATTAAATTTAAAAAATGATCTATGTTTCAGATTCATAACTTTTTTACACTAAACTAACGGGTTCTACAAAAATTTTTATAAAAGTAAAAAATCTTAGGATTCTTCAGAGAATGTTTGGAAACAGTTTTGATTTTTCTCATTTATCATTTCACAATTTGCCATAATTGCATCCTCTGCAAAAATAAGAAGAATCAAAAATGTTTCCGAAAATTCTAAAAAAATTCCCATGGATCTATGAAAACTTTTAAGATATTTTACTTCTGTACTTTTTTTTTGTAGAACCCGTTGTTTTGTGTAAAAAAATCCTGAAGATGAAATATACATCATTTTTTAAATTTAATTTTGTCAGAAAATAATTTTTTTCAGAAAAATTAGCAAGGGACAAAATATTTTATTTTTGAGTCAACCAATCAGATTCCGTTTAAAAAATAGGAAAAAAAAATCTCGCCATTTTAGACAGATTTGAAATTTTCATTTTGTTTTACTCTTTAAAAAAATACCGGAAACATGTCGAAATCAAAGAAATTTCCAAAGATGCCACACGGCAAAGGAAACTACACTTTTTTCCGATTTTTCTGTACCCTCGAATTGTCTTTTGCTCATACCATTTTTGGATATATATATATATATATATATATATATATATATATATATATATATATATATATATATATATATATATATTATATATATCATATGATATGTATTGGGTCAGACCATCAAGTACAAAAAAGTACTAAAGTACCGTGGGTGTCTTAAGTGTGCAAGACAAATTTATTAACACACATATTTAAAGGAAAAGGACTAACCTCTACGGGCAGTAGGTTCCAGTAGTCTGAACACTCTAGAGATGAGAGAACAAATAAAGGGGAAAGTTTGAGGCCTCCCCAGTTGGACTGTATAGAGATGCATAAGATTTGCACTTCGTGTTCTTTTACTGGGAGCTGCCAAAAGAATTAGACTGACTACTTTCGCGAAAATACCTATAAAATTGCGATAGATCCCCGAGAGGCTGTCGGTGGGCAAGAGAAGAAAGCTTTTCTGTAAGCGTGCGGTCATTAATAGGAGGAACAGCTCTTCCTTGAATGGAATTAAGAATGCTAAAAATTGTGGGGAAGCCATTCCCCGGACATGAAAACAATATTTTAAAGAGGGTCTCATTTGGGATACATGTAGGGTATACAGATTAGAAGGGGAAAATACTTTTTGGCAGGACAAAGGAATCCAAGCTTGCTTGAAGCTGCTGAAGCAATTGATTTAATTTTTTATGCCAGGTTGTTCTCAAAAAATTAAATGACTTTTTGTTCTGCAAAACTTGGCCGCCCATATATTTTATTAACTTGCAGTTAATCCCTGGCAATAGAAATAAAATAATTTAATAAAACTTAAGAAAAAGTTACGATTGTTGATTGTAGTTAATTAACTTTTTATTAATAATGAATTACAGAGCTTAGATTAATCTTGACCTGTAACAACATTTTTAACGACTTCTGTGTACCTGTGAATTCATTTAAGAGAGGATCCATGGTTTTTTGGAATTTATTTCATGACTTGCCAATACAAGGTTTGTAATTTGGGATTTTAGCGACTTCTACGAAAGCACAAAAATACATATGGATGACTAATTCTTTACTTTTCAGTCATTCAACTCCTTGGGTAAACTAAAGTATGTAGGCATAAACTTTATCAACAGGTAAAAACCGTTGACATTACTGAACATATTAGATTTTATTATCGATCTTATTGCACAAAGTAATTTGAGTATAGGCGTAAAGAACCCCTTATATACTTATTTATCGTACCAATTTCATTAACAAAGTCAGATAAATAAATCGGTAAATTTTTCGTACTGATTTTAATAGCACTATTACGTCATTTAATTGGTAACTGCAGAAAAACGTAGGCAGTGGCTTTAACCATATTTGACACCACTAAGGTCAATATACCGAATGATATAAAATCTCTAGCCACCATAACTTGCCATTTAATTAAAAGTTAATAGGACAGGT
>JAHBCN010009685.1:0-27500 GCA_019359885.1 Listronotus oregonensis
ATACATTTTAAAACCATTTACACCAATTTTAAATTGAAAATTAAAAAATGACCGAATAATTTTTTGGCGGCCATGCTTCGCAATTTGTACCTTTAAAGGTAACGGTTTAAAGGTAAATCATAAATTAAGATGCGCTTTCAATTTGAATAGTAATATTTTTTAATTTCGCGAATCAAAAAAAAAAAGTTATCAGATGAGGAATTTGAGTTTGCGGCTACTTCACCAGAAATTCGAGAATATCATTATTATTATTATTATTAGAATGCGTCACTATACCATTTTAAAATATCAATATTCAATGAAATTACAAAAAAATTTACTACTGTATAAATAAGAAAACTTTGTGGTCCTAGCAACGCGAATATGAAAGAGAACCTTCGTGTTATTTGGTTGCTAAGCTCGAAAGAAATATTTTCAGCCCGGGACAAAAAGTAAGAGAAAAAAAAAAAAAATATGCTTGTGGGAAATTTTAAAGATTTATTTAAAAAAAAGTAACTAATTTATGAAAAAATATTTTAAAAAACTAGGTATTAACTTTAAAAAGTAATTGTGCAATTTGAGCAATTAAAAAAAGAAATTGAGGAATAATACTTAAATTAACATTTTTTAAATTTGTTGTTGGGGTATCTTATCACCTTTAACTCGTTAATATTCATATTTTTCACTGTTATTTCATTAGAGGAAATATTGGTGGAATTTCTTTAAAATCTTCTTTGAAATTTCCACCTTATTACTATAGGATTCAGCAATATACCCCTCCCAACAGAAGAAGATTTCCCAAACCTCCATCCCTTTTTTAAGTCCAAAATATGACACCCAAAGCATTGGCAAGGAACTAGTTGACGTTTTTCTAAAAGAATGGCCATTATTACTGATGTCTTCAAGCTTCAAAACTTCGCAATTTCTTTAGGGACATTTGAAATAGTGTGCTTTCCAATTTCTTGATTAACACATTTACCTCTTTCATAACGATACAATAAAGCTATCTAGAGCATTCCCTTTCTGCAAATACCTGTAGAAATCTGACATAAGGGAAATGACCTTCATCGTTGGTTACTACAAAGCCCTTTTTAAATTTATTTTTGACTCCACTATTTTTACTATAGCCAATCATTTCTTATTTCTAAAACCCCTAGCTTCATTCTGTATATTTCGTCTGTCTGGCTCCCCCGCCACCCCATAATGGCTATTATTTTCTTGGAACTTTGATCAGGCGCGTTTAGTAAAAACTTTATGATTTCTTTTTTTTTAAAATTTTTTGATTTTTTTGCCTCTAACCATCTTTTTTCCTTTTTAAAAAAGCAACTATTTTCGTGAACTCCGAAATATCTTGATTTTTGTTTAGGGGAAATTGTTAACTTGAGCATGGAATATACAGACCAGGGGGTTTGGGGGGAAAAAGACTCGGATTTTTTTTGAAAATACGCCAACATCACATTCTCGTCAATCCGCCCCACATTTTTTTAGCAAGCCATTCAGAAAAGATTTATATGTTTGATGGTACCTCTTTTTTATTTTCAATTTTTTTTAACTTAAAAAATGGAAATGGAATCAAAAACTAATTAAAAAAATTGAAAGTGTTGAATCTTTTACAGGCGGTTGTAAAAACTTTTACCCCTTTTTTAAAATTTTTTACTTTTTTGCCCAAACCACGTTTTTTTTTTTAAATAAAACAACTATTTTAACTCCAAATACTTATTTTTGTTTACGGAAATTTTAATTACATGGAATATACAACCGAGGGTTGGGTGGTGATAAAATATTTTTCTTTAAAATACCCAAATACTTTGTAAACCGCCCCAATTTTTTGGCAACGTTCAAAAAGATTTTTTTTATGGTACTTTTTGGATCCTTTTCATATTCATTTAACTTTTAAAAGGGAAAGGATTTATCTTTAAAAAAATTCAAAATTCGGCCTTGTCTTTGTGGGGCCCTCGGCTTCGCCCCCATTTTAAAACCCCCACACCAAAAAGTAAATTTGATCTTTAATGTAAATAACTATATTTCACCCGGGTGGAAAGTAGAAGTCAAAAAACGTCAACTTTCCACCTTTGAAAGATAGGTGAAATGTCATTATTACATGCATGGTTGTAAATAATACATTTTTACGCTCCCACTTGAGGGGGTAAAATTTCACTTTTTTGCCCGAGGGCAAAAAAAAACAACAAAAACGTCCTCATTTAAACATTTATAAAACAACAATAAAATTAAATAAGGCTTCAATTTAACGTTATATTTAGGGCTGTACCGATACCACATTTCAGATACCAATACCGATACCCGATACCTTTAACTCCGATACTGATAATGTATTAAAAAGTTTAAGATAGTCAAAATTAAAATAAAACTTTTAACAGTTTAAAAGTAAAAACATCCATTATTTTTTTAATAACTTTTTGGTCATCTTCTTTTTTGGTACTTATTCCAACTTTATATGAGACCTAAAACGGTGGTAAATAAATAAAGATCTTTTTTTTTCATAAAATTGAAGATTTTCAGTCTTGCTGATAATTTCTTTGCGAGTGATTTTACACCTTCCACTTTTGAATAATGTTTTAAAAGAATTTCGATGCCCTTGGTAAGTGAAAAAGTATTCGCTAAAAACAGAATGATCCGGGGCTTTGTAGCTTTTAAATCAGTTTCAAAATTTTAACTACTTTTTAAGCAAGTAGCTAAGTCACTGTGCGACATGGTCATAAAATTTGCTGAGAAAGAAACAACAAACATGTAAATGATCACTTGGTGTCTTTGTGGCTTCTTAAATCAGTTTCAAAATTTTAACTACTTTTTAAGCAAGTAGTAGTCACTGTGCGACATGGTCATAAAATTTGTGAGAAAAAAACAACAAACATGTAAATGATCATTTGGGGTTTTTAGCCTTTAAAACAGTTTCAAAATTTTAACTACTTTTTAAGCAAGTAGTAAGTCACTGTGCGACATGGTCATAAAATTTGCTGAGAAAGAAACAACAAACATGTAAATGATCACTTGGTGTCTTTCTAGCTTCTTAAATCAGTTTCAAAATTTTAACTACTTTTTAAGCAAGTAGTAAGTCACTGTGCGACATGGTCATAAAATTTGCTGAGAAAGAAACAACAAACATGTAAATGATCACTTGGTGTCTTTGTAGCTTCTTAAATCAGTTTCAAAATTTTAACTACTTTTTAAGCAAGTAGTAAGTCACTGTGCGACATGGTCATAAAATTTGCTGAGAAAGAAACAACAAACATGTAAATGATCACTTGGTGTCTTTGTAGCTTCTTAAAACAGTTTCAAAATTTTAACTACTTTTTAACAAGTAGAGTACTGTGCGACATGGTCATAAAATTTGCTGAGAAAGAAACAACAAACATGTAAAACAAATTTTTAGTTTTAAAAAATAAAATTTTTATTTTAAAATAAACAATTTTTGGGGAAAAGCCCAAAAAATTATGTTTTTTTTTTTTTACCTAAATAGGTCTTTTTCTTTAAACTTGGAATGGCGTAGGCAAAAATTTGAGAGACACAAAAATAACAGTTCTGAAATTTAAAAAGGGTTTTTTTAAAATTTTTAGGTAGGGGGGTATGGAAATTATAAGGGGATACCGATATTATGGTTCGGTAGCCCTAAAATTTAAAATACACTGAATACATTTAAAAATTAAAAACTGAGACACTGGATCCTTTTTTTGTATAATATCAATCTCTTGGTGGGATCATTGGGAAAGCCCAAAATTTGTGGAGGGAAAAACAAATAATTGTTTTGGCTTTTAAATTTTATTTTCCAAAATTTCAATTTACCCTTTTGGCCAAAAATGAGGACACCAACCTAATGCGCTTTACCTTTAATAAATTCCTTAGCAATAACTAAGGCAATTTCCAGCCCATTTTCTGGGTTTCGGCTTTTAATTCAAATTTAAAAACCACTTTTTTACAACTTTGTTGCCATAACATGAAATTATTTCTTTAGTAACTTAAAGTTGTTTACTCAATTCGTTTAAGCTTGACAGTAACATCAGCAAATTAATCCGATATACCAAAAATAAAGAGAAATTATTTACAAAATATTCTTACTCATTTATTTCAGTCGTACATAAAATATTGGTTGCAACTCTGGCGTAAAGCACTTTTACGCCCTCAACTTATTGGTGAACAACTCTTAGCAGCGGACGTAAAAGTGATATTTTACGCCCTTTAGGCTTTTAGAAAAAAAAATTTATATATGTAGATACACCTAGACGAATGAAATTTGGGAGAGATATTTATTTTTCTAAGACTTTCTTACAACAATATTTGTAATCATTTGCAACCCTGGAAAAGATTGAAATATGCAACCATTACAGGGTTTTTCTGGATTTAAAAAAATGAAATTTTAAAAATGGTTTGCGATAGTTTACCTAATTAGATACCTTTTTTTATCTCGTGCATTTTATTAGTCAATCGTGCCGTTGTAGAAGTTTCATAATGTCACTTTTATGGAATGTTTTTGGTTGGGCGTAAAGCCACTTCTGCACGAACACGGCAACATCATCATCGTCTTAAAGTTTTGAGCCGCTCAATACCTGTTTTAAGAGTTTAAAAATCACACTGTGATAATTCCGGATTATAGGGTGGAAATGGAAGAACCGCCCAATGCATTTTTCTGACTTTTGTAGCCAATTGGCAATATAACGATTACTTAAATTGAATATCCACCAAAATTGATAAATATTAAAAAATAACACCTGGCAAAAATATTAAATATTTTGAGACGCCCCTAAACAATGACATCTGTTCAATGAATTTATTAAAATCATAACAATGGTATAACCAATAGTTTACCTAAACTTTTTTATTGTTACAAAAAATTGTTTTAAATTAATATATTAATACCTATTGCCCAAAAACAATTTATTTAAAAGTTATTAGAAATTAAAGTAATTTTAAAAAATACACAGGCAAGAGTACAAAATATACATTTTCTCGAAAACACTTTTCATTTAATGTGGACCCCGTAATGCAATCTGCATCCTAACTTTATTACCGCATTTGATAAGACGGGACCCTAAAGCCAGCAATCTGATCGAATGAAGTTATCTACCCAACCAGTGCTTGTACGAAATTTGATTTAATTTATAGGTCTCTTATCAAGACTATCTCTTATCTATTAAACCGAATTTCACTCTAAAGTATCATTACATTCTTTATTTATTTTTTCAATTTTCCTTTAAAGTTGTTTAACTTTTCACTATTAAAGTAAACGTGGTTATATCTAAAAGAACCCCGCACAATCCTTATGGAAAATGGGTCAATACTCCTAGTAAAAATCTTCTTGGTCACAAAATTCTATAACCCCCTCTTCCAACACCCCAAAATCACCACCAATGTCAAGAGTATGCATTTAACTTATACTGGTCAATTGCGTTACCGAAATATTTAATACTCTGGTCAAAATTACAGCCACCCACACAATCACTAGAGTTAAGCCTAACATCCACCAAACATTTAACTACAATCCTTTCCCACGCCCTTAATCTTTACACCACTTACCAAAAGCTACCATGTAACCTTTCCCTGTTTAAGTGCTGTTAAGCCCTTTGATCGTGAATTCCTTAACACAACCACCTAAATAATCACAACTCAATACCCTTTGACCCCAACAACAGAACCCCTTCCACCCTCCCCTAACTCCACTCCACAACAAAACTTGCCATGTAACTTTTTCCTTTAAAACCGTTTAATCATGTATTCCTTTTCACGACCAGCTAATCAATCACTACCCAATACCCAATAACCCCAGCAGTTGAACCCCTCTCCCTTCCACGCTGCACCAAAGCCTGTTATGGGATTTTTCCTGCTTACAGGTTAATACATGAAAATACATAAGATGTAATTCATAATCAAACAGTTTTAAAACCCGAAAGCAGAAAAAAAACTATCACTGACAAGCTATGGTACAGTGCGGATGGGGGGGAGAAGGTTTTAGTTGTTGGGGTCGAAGGGTATTGGGTAATGATCGTTTAGCTGGCCGTGGGATGGAATTCGTGATCAAAGGGTTTCACAACTAGTAAGCAGGGAAAAGTTACAAGGCAAGCTTTGTGATGCGATGGAGTTCTGAAGGGGGTGGGGAGTTCAACGTTGGGGTCGAAGGATACTAAGTAATGATCGTTTAGTTGGCCCTGTTAAATGAAAGCTTTGTTGTTGTTGTTTTTGGGGGGGAAGGGTGTTGCGATGTGGTCGTTTTTTTGGCTGTGTTTCGGAATTCACAATCAAAAGGTTTTCCAACCCGTTAACAGGAAAACGTCGCATGGTAGGCTTTGATTGGTGGTGAGAAGGCTGAGAGGGTGGGGAGGGCAGTAGTTAAATGTTTGGAGGATGTCAGGCTTAAATCTAGACTGTGAACCTATATACACCCATACGGTCACTGTGTGGGTGTATATAGGTTTGGGTACAGTGTTAAATATATCAGTAAGACCAATGATTAGTCAAATCCACCCGCCTGACAATTATCGGGTTTCGTGCTCCAGGAGACTTTTGATAAGCGATTTTTAAACTAAAAATGTGTTTTGATTATTATCCATATCATTAATGTTAGGACAGCCTAGAATTTTTTATCCAGTAACTAGATGTATTTTAAACCAGCCTTAACTCTTAATATTTTTCGTTGGATAAGCCGAATTGAGAGACAAAAAGATTTTGTAAACATAAATTAACCGCAATAATAAAACAATAAATAAATATTGAAAATTAATTTATTGAAAAAAATAGTACAAAGAAAACATATCTTAGGGAGCGTTCAAATATTACGTAACGCATTTGGGGGGGGGGGTCTTGTAAAACGTTACGATGCGTTACAGGGGGAGGGAGAGGGAGGGTTTAAACCTCGCGTTACGTAACATTGTTTTTAAGACTTTTAGGTAAAAATGTTCACTTGGGGGTTACGTAACGTTTTAATAAAAAGGGAGGGGGTACAAAAAAACGTTACGGTGCTTTACAGGGGGGGAGGGGGGTCAAAAATCTCCAAAAATTGCGTTACGTAATACTTGAACGCTCCGTAAATGTGCAAAATGACCTACTTTATTTGAAATACACCTATTAACTCTTAAAATGTAAATAAACTCTGGAATCTGGATTTTAAATTCGCGGGTATTTTACAAAAAAAAGTTACACATACTTAAATCTGTAAAACGTGCTGGTCATTTTACTAGACACCCTGTATGCATGGATTGGATGATTCAAAATGTAGCAAATTTAAATTTTTAATAATTTATTTAAACGAAAGAATGTAAGGTCAAATGTAGATGCAAACCTGCCGGCACGGTAAATAATACACTTATTGTTGATTTTGCCATTGTTGTTTTTACGCCATTTTTATTCTCCTTCACGCACTGTAATCGCGAAGCAAACATTCTGTTTGATTTGCATAAAATGTGTAATTTCATGTAACTAACGCTTAATTACTAACGGTATATCTAATTTTCCATTTGAATAAAAAATAAAACTATATAATATCACAAAATAGTGACATATTATTAAAAAGTATTACATTACTTTTTTCTTCGTCAAAAAAATAATTTATAATCTTATTGCAAAAGTATATTTTTGGTTATTATAAACATAGCCGCGCGCCCGTACTGTGACATAAGTCCATGAAAATTAAAAAGTTAAAGGAAAAACACAGCAATGGGCTATTCAATTAAAAAATCTTGGTCCCACTATGAAAAGAATTGTAATTAAGGCACCCTTTTAATTCGGCGCAGTAGCAAAATCACAGAAAATTTTGTAGAAAAATCAGTGTGTGCCATAAATTTAAGTTGACAACACATTTAGATTTGGAGAGAACCGGAGTTCTGTTTATGTGCGACGGCGCGTTTCTATCCATTTAAAAAAGCCCGATGCAAAGTTGATCTGCGAAATGGATTTTTTTCTAAACGTCATAATAATATTTTTTCGGGCCACAAAATTTTACTTTGAAATTGCTTGCTGCCTCAAGTGCTTTTTGTTTAATTAACGGTCCAGATACTGGAAAATTTTTACCTCTTGCTTTGCAGAATCAATTGTAGAAGACTTGATCTTCCGCCAATCCTCCCGATTTCTGGAATTTCCTCTTTTTTGGTCTAACATAACACCTTCTTCAAACATTTAATTTAGTTTAGCTTAATTCCTGATAATATCATATATCATTTATTTGGGATTTTACAACCGCAAACTTTTCAGCCAGTTTTCGCAAACCCAAAGCGTACTTTTTACTTCCCGCGATAACATTAATTTTTTCCTTTAGTGACAAACCTTTTCGTTTTAGGGACATGATTAAACACATTTCGATTCCAAACACGATAACTTTATTCTAATCGATTAAAGACACAACTTAAAATATAATGTGAAGATAATCCCCCTAGAGCCACTAATGCTATTTGAACCTGGCCATAAATATTATTGTTGGGTATTTTCACCTTTAAAATTTGCAGAATACAATCATAAAATAATAAAATATAAATTAGCCCAAAGAAATTCCGGCCAATATAAAAAGGTTGATTTGCCTGAAATAGGTTATAAAAATTGAGATTTGTCTGGCCGTGGCTGTTTTATAAGGGTCTCCATTATTTAAGGGTATTTATATATGGAATTTATTATAAAGTAGATTTTGGTTAGCTTGAAAGTGGCCGATATAAAAGGGTGTGCGTTAACACAAGTTTTACTGTATTAAAAATTCGCAAATATTTTCAACGCGCCTAATAAAAATATCTTTCTAGGAGGTGCAGATCATAAATAAAATTGATCATTTTTATTTTCACAATTCATCTGGCAATTTTAGCCGCTGGATCTTTGAACATGAAATGTGGGAGGTATTTAAATATCCAAAATAGTTTTAATATTATCGCCAGCATTAAAACTAAAAATAAAACAACGGAGATATACGCAGTTAACTAAAATAAAATAGAAATTAAACTTGCACTTAGAACGGATTTGATTGTTTTGAGCAGCTATATATAGAGGGTGTATCAAAAAACATGGATAGTGGGGATTTTTTGGCCAAAAATACGAAAAACATATATGCAGCTGCAAAATGACGCCATTTTTAAAATGAAGGTTGTTAGTTTAGTCAAAAAGTGTGAGCGAAAAATAATTAAAAGGCTTCGAAAAATATGAGCGACAGCTCATTCGACGCAAAATGCAAATCTGAGAAAGGCGTTTTAAGAATTTTTTCTGATAATAAAAATTGTAATTGTTATTAACAAAAAACGAAAAAAAAAGATACCCTTTTATAACTTTGACAATATTACCCTGATTTTTTTCATTTTTTGTCAAAGTTTTATAATTATTATAAACAAAGGATTATTTTTTTTTACTTTTACGGCGTGATTTTTAATTTATATATATATATATATATATATATATATATATATATATATATATATATATATATATATATTTATATATATATATATATATATATATATATATATATATATATATATATATATATATATATATATATATATATATATAAATAAGGAAGAGGGAAGTCTTGACCGTCTGGTCTTGGTCTTTTATGCTACACTGGACATAAATATAACTCTAGGATAATTGTATGGTAATGCTTTGGGCAAAGGGCTGTAAGTAAATATTAAAACATACAATCTGGAATAGACAAAACATCATCATAAATCTATAATTTGTGTTTTCTCGGGCACGTACGTGCACACACACACACACTCACACATACAAACACTAACCCTTAGGTGACAGATAGGGGGGTGCACATACACTAACATATACACCCATACACACACACTTAGACAGGTGACAGATAATGGTTTACGCACATACCCATACACACGCACACACACACAAACACTTACCCTTAGGTGACAGATAAGGGTATACCTACACACTCACACAGACATACACGCACATACACACACGCTCTTATGTGAGAGATGAGAGCTCCGTGATCATTAAGACACTACATATTTACTGTTTAATTTTTTACCATCACTAATTTTTCAACTTTGCATATTACGTACACATTCAGTCATAAGAAAATCTATCTTCCAGTTAAGTTAACAATATCTTCTTTAACCTAGATATGCCCCGGGCCTTATACTCGCATTCCAAAAAATAACAACTAAATAAATACATATTAAATTAAAAAAGGAGAAAAAACCCTGTAACGAATAAAGTGGTATAGAAATCCATCCATTCTGTACTAGTCTTACATATAACAATTAAAATATTTTAAAAATGTATCAGCTTAATTATTAAGAAACATTAATATGAATTTTTCAAAAAACTAAATGATATCCTGTTACCATACATTATAAAACTCATTTGTTTGATGTTACCAACTTCTAAATAATGAAATTTTGTTGTAAGTATACCTAAAATTGAAAAGATTTGCCTTTTTTGATTGTATGTTTTTTTTTTTGTTTTCCATATTGTAGACCTGAGGAAGAAAATAAATATTTTTTGAAAGCTCGTTAAACTAAGAAGTGTTTCACTTTAAAATTTGCCCCATCCTGGAGCGATACCCAAAAGAAATTTAGTTTTATATATATATATATATATATATATATATATATATATATATATATATATATATATATATATATATATATATATATATATATATATATATATATATATATATATATATATATATTACATTTAGACAAAAGGAATATATAACTTAAATTAAAGGCCTTGTAAAAATACATAGTTTATGTTTTATAAAGTTTCCTGTATCTTTTATACTTTTTGAAATATTGACGTTTTAAATTAAAAAAAAAATTAATAACTGAAATTACGGCTTTTCTCAATTTTTTGCTGTTTGACACTCAGTTTTGACTTCAAATTTGTGTTTAGTAAAAAAAATTAGTCCAGAAAATCTTGGTTTGACACCCAAAACTAACCACAACTAGCCACACCACTTTTTTTGTGGGCTTGTGTTATTTTGATGGCATTAACCTAAAGTAAAAAACATGTTAGATTTTTTTAAAATCGAATAATAAAAAAGATTAACGCACTTTTTTCGTCAGAGTATGGTCAAAGTTAATTGACTTTTAAGTAGCTTTCATTTTGCTTTTTTGTTGTAACATATTTAATGGATGATACGCAAAAAACATCCGTGTTCTATTTAGAAAATTATGGTATTAGAAAACATAAAATTAGCCAAGTTTCCTAAATTATATTTTTGGCAAAAAATCAAATACATTAGAGAAAAACGTTTACATTGGTCTATTAAAAGGATATAGGTTAGTAAATAATACCAAGCGATATTAACCCATTTTTTAAATTTTACTTAAAGTTGTCCTACATAAGTCTGGATTTTTATCTGTTATGTTAGTTAATTTTTTTACCGGGAATACATTTTTTAAAGTGTTCTAAATACATCAAAATTTGTTTAAATTTTTTAATTAATATTTAATAAAAAAAAAAATAGTGTGACGTTTTGACTCCAAGCGCGCAACCAAAAATGTCGCGAGGAGGCCCATTTTCAGCGTTAAAATTATAAATAATGGAGATGGAATTCCGGGGGTCGGAAAGTTTTTGTTTGAATTTCCTTCTCTTTTTTAAAATTTCTAAAATAATGAAAATTTATAAGATATCGGCGAAAAACAAAATACTTTTTTATCTTTAATTGTTTAAAACTTTTTCAATTTTTTATGTGCTTATTAAAATGCTCTCTATACATTTGTCTAGACATTATTTCGGCACGAATATGCTATCCCACGTATTTTTTATTTTTATTTCGCTTAGACTACAATGACAATAACTGTATTTACAATACAAAAGTATCATAATCTGGCATTTTTCCTAAAGCTTTCTAAACAAAATAATAAAATATAATATTACAAATTTCAAAAGTTGTATTTGTAACTGCCAAAAAGGTATAAACTTACTAAAAGTATTGTCCAGTAAAACATGGGACGCGGATTCAACCACTTTAAAAAAACTATACCAATTACTAATACGATCAAAAATCGATTATGGTTCTATTGCATACGCATCTGCAAAAAACAGTATATTAAAGAGGTTGAATTCAGTACACAATGCAGGAATACGTATACCCCTAAGGGGCTTTTCCCGGACTAGTCCCAAAAAGTATGTTAGTCGAAGCTGGGGAATCCCCCCTAGATTTAAGGAGAAAATATTTAAGTCTCTCTTATGCTGTTTCTATCGCTCTGATTCTACTCATCCAGTTTACGATAACACTTTTTCTAACAGTTAAAAGGAAGTTGTTTGACAACGGGTCAGATTCACCTTTTGTACATAGGACTAACAAGGAACCTTGAAGTTTTTAAACATTGAATTACCATCAAAAAATTTTTTTAATTTAAACCCAAATACTTAAAATTTAGAAAAAATGATAATAAAAAAAACAATTTTTTTAAAAACTTTTTTTATTATAATCAAAAATATTGCATTTAACAAAAGGAATAGGCTCTGCTGTTGTAACATCAAAAGACACTCTCTACTTTAAACTTCATCCCATGTCCAGTGTTTTTACGGCTGAGCTTTATGCTATTTTTCAGCTCTAATTTTCTTTAGGGGAAAAACCCAAAAAAAGGAAATATCATTAATTATTACTGACTCTCTTAGTGCACTTAATAGCTTACAGAAAATCTTCGGGAAAAACTCAATAAACCCAATTTTAAAAAAACTACCTCATGACCTCGCAGTTGCTGGAAAAAAATTATATTTTATGGTTCCTTCACATATTGGTATTGTTGGAACTGAGAAAGCAGACAGAGCAGCTTGTTGTGCGTTAATTTCCAGAGGCAAAAAGGGTGTGCATCGACTGACAGTAACTGACGCTAAACAGTTTATTAAAAAACCCCATTACTAGTGCGTGGCAATTCAAGTGGAACCATTCGCTAATAAACTTCGCAAAATAAAATACACAGTGCTACCCTGGCTTAATATTCCAGTGCGATGAAAAGAACAAGTGCTTATCTCTCGCTTAAGAATAGGACATACCAAATTAACCCACAGTTATCTTATAACGCGATCAGACCAACCCCCAAAGCGAAAAGTCCCAAAAATCCTTTAAGTATACAACATTCTTATAGATGCCCCCCTCTATAGTGCGGAAAGACAGGCATGTCAGATACCCCTGGACATTGTAAAAACACTTGGAAAAGACTGTGACTATAACACCATCATAAGATTCCTAACCACCACTGGTCTAATTAATGAACTTTAACTAAGAATTATAATGAATTAAGTTGCTAAAGGTATGTTCAAAACCTAGAATGTCTAATAATGTTTGGATTAATTTAATGTATGTGCGCTAATAACCTAAGAGGTTGACGCGCTAATTAAATAAATAAATAAATAAAAGTTGTATTTTTTATATTGCTAGAAATTATAATTCCTGACAGAATAAAATCATTCTTTACTAGTGCGTCCGATATAAACATGCAGGCTACAGGATTCTACGTATGTTTGTGTAGACTAATATTTAATATTTCATACCTCGATTTTGACCCGCATAGTTCAAGTGAATCTCATTGTAAAAAGATCTCTCTATTAAATAATTAGAACCATCAGCACCAATTTATCTTTAAGATTTAATGTAATAGTCTAGTCAACCAGTTCCGAAACGTGTTTATTCAAGATAAAACTCCTAAAAATATGAGCTGTAGCTTATTGGATTCGAAATGATGTGTAGAAAAATGTATTTAATGATTTTTTAGCACGCAAAAATTGCAAAAATTATTAACAAGATAAGTTAAAAAAATGCTTTTCATTTTTTGTTAATTACCCCGAAACTATTAATAATTAAGAAATTTTCAAAAAAGTTCCTTAAAGAAAAGGCAATTTCCAATAAAAAAGTCCAAAGTCGCGAAGTTCTATCTTCATTATTTATAATTTTAATTAAACACCGAAAATAGGGCTCCATGTATCATCATCCATCATTTCAAAACCAAATGCCATTCTTCGCTCTTCATCGCCTTCCTGCAGCTCTTGATGTTTTTCGAATTTATACGAATAATATTTTTGTTTTGCTGAATACCGTTGTATGATGTTTATTTACCTCTTGCCCAAGAACCCTCGTACTAACCATTTTGTTGTCCTCCACACTCAGTAGAATATTAAGATCTCTGTTCTCTCTTTCTTCGGCTCTATTTTTGATATCCTGAGTTGAACATTTACAATTATTTATTACGGTATCTTTGGACTCGAACTTACTGACAATACGTTTAATAGTTGAAATGGACGGAATGGGCTTGGTAGGAAAATAAACTGAAAACATTTCAGATGGATTATGCATACTTTTTCGTCGATTGAATAATTCATATTCTTTTTTCAAATACCGACTGTCACTGATTTATTGACACTTTTCCTCAAAGTCAGAGACAATATTGATTTTTACTGGTGCCTGTTTGGTTTTACCTGAACCGAAAATTTGGTAATTTTGCAATTACATTTAATTGAATAATTCAAGATTCGCTCATTGAAATTTTTGGAAACTTGTGGCACGAGGGCTTGTCAGATAGATCTCTTCAAAAGTTATCTTACATAGCCAATAATTGACCCCCTTAAAATTTACATGAGATTTCCCATGTTCTACTCGGCGACGCACCACCCGATATAAAGGGTGTTCCAATAAGAGGTTTCGAATGTTGGTAACGAATAAAATGAAAGTTTTATAACATATTTGAAGTTTCTTTATGGCACTGCGTAGCTAAACAGTGTACAATTATACGTGGAATACAATATCTGCTGAATGACCACCACGACTTCTCTGACAGCACACAATTCTTTTGTTGAAATTTTCCATTACTTCTAAACACATTTCTGGAGTTATGTCACACCCTCGTGTAATTTCTTGTTTCAATTCTTGAATGGTTAGGGGATTGTTTTCGTAAGCTTTGCTTTTCACATAGCCCCCAAAAAATAATCTAGCGGCGTCAAGTCGCAAGATCTTGGTGGCCAATTTACGTCCCCGTTCCTTGAGATAATCCTCCTTTCAAACCGTGTACGCAATAAATCCAATGTTTCTCGTGCTGTATGGCATGTCGCCCCATCTTGTTGGAACCATATATTGTCTACATCCATCTCAATTATCTTATCCCATAAAAAAACATCAATCATCGTTCGGTATCGCTCTCCGTTTACTGTAACAGCTTGTTCGTCATCATTTTCAAAGAAATACGGACCAATTATACCCCCAGCCCAAAAACCGCACCAAACTGTGACACGTTGGGCATACGTGTTGGCTTTTCGTGAATCTGTCTAGGATTTTCATTGCCCCCAGATGCGATAATTTTGTTTATTTACGTAACCGTTTAAATGGAAGTGAGCCTCGTCACTAAACATGATTTTATTGCAAAAATTATTGTCCTCTGCCTTCCTCTGTAGGATCCAATTGCTAAAAGCACGACGTTGTCTATGATCGTGTGGCTTTAGCTTCTGAGAAATTTGAATTTTATAAAGATGTAGACCCAAATCTTTTTTCAAAATTCGCCCCGTTGAAGTTCCGCCGATGCCCAAATGTTGTGAACGTCTTTCATCAGACATTTGTGGATTTTCAGCCACACTTTCCCGAACAGCCTGAATATTCTCAACGAACAGGCTGGACGTTCCCGTATTTTTGTTTTAATATCTTGCACAGATCCGGTAGTTTCAAATTTATGCACTATTTTGCGAATAGTTGCTTCTAAGGGACGATTGTGTACACCAAAGTAATCCCGAATTCGCGGATATGTGGCTTTCACAGAAGACCCATTTTGAAAATAGGTTTTTATAATGTAAACACGTTATTCGACAGTATAGCGCTCCATTGTTAAAATTGTACTGAATTCCACAATGCAATAAAATCCGAATTACCAAAAAAAATTTTGAGATAAGAAGAGTAGCAAATAAAAACATTCGAAACCTCTTATTGGAATACCCTTTACTTGCTCTCCTTTATTTTTTAAATTTTACGGTATAAACCTCAGTAATCATGGGCTTTAAATGACAGGACTTGGTAATAACTTGACATAAAGGACATAAATGAAAGTTTCGGACACTTTTTATAAATATGGCTGGGCAACAAGCATTATCACTTCAAATATCACTGCAATTAAATAAAAAATTAATTGATGCTGCTTTATTAGTTCATCATACCGTGAAGGCCCACAATTATGTTCAATTACGACGATGGTTAAAGTGCCATGGTCGTCCTTAAGGAGGAAATAAAGTCAAACTACTTGAGAGGTTAGGATAATAATGATTTAGTTGTCAAGTAGAACTGTATTTGACTTGTCATGGTAATAAGTAAAAATAATTACAAAAAATAGAAATAATTCTTATTTCAGTGTTTTCAGCGAGGTTTTAGTGACTTCTACCTATGACAAAATTTATTATTTGAGGTTATGGGACGATATATTATTTTTATAATTAATTAAATATATTACATTATCACTAGTTTTCTTTTTTACACAACTGACGGGGTCTGGATATTTGGTTGTTGGACTGCATTCTCCTTTAAAATGAAGTGAACATATATATGTCTTTATTAATTAACATTTTGAATTCCTTGGAAACGACCATTACTTTGTCCACACCTCTTCACCCACATGTCTTATTTAGCACATTTGGGGCAAATTTTTAAGTGCTTTTGCTTACAAGTTCTTGGCAATATTTAAAACAAGGCTTTGAAAAACTAATAAATTAATTTAAATTCCCCTGAAAGGATGCGGCATACTCCATATCAACAACGTTTTTTAGCCCCTTTCCTATGGGTAATATTATACAGGGTGATTCGTGAGGAAATGTCAATACTTCAGGTACGTAGTCAGGGTCCAAAAATAAACATAAAAGTCTATTTAAATATGGGTCCTCAAGGCCTTCTTTTCCGAAATACAGGGTGTTAAAGTGTTTATTTAATTTTTCTGTTTTTTAAATATGTAAAATTATAAAACCTAGCTAATGTTTTGCTGAACATAATTAAAGAATAATAGTTTTATTGAAAATTAAAATTCATATTGTGTAATTATACATTTTGTTTTATTTTTTTTTTAAATTTTGCGTTGTAATTTCTTTAAATCCAAATATCTCGAAAACGGTTGCTCATATCAACTTTTAACAAGTATACCTTTTTGACGTAAAAATGAGAAAGCAATTATTTAATTTACTTAAAAATGTAATACAGGGCCGTACCAAAAAGTTGTGATTGTTCAAAATAGTAAAAAGACGTGTAGGTGGCACCCCCTACATGTAAGAGCCGTACTAAGATTAGATTTGAATCCGTCATAACAAAAAACCCCCGAATACCAATTTTTACTTTAATATTTACATTACCATAGATTTTTTTAAAAAATAAATAAAAACCTTTAACACCCTGTATTTAGAAAACGAAGGCCTTGCAAACCCATATTTGTGAACTTTTCTGTTTATTTTTGGACCCTGACTACGTACCTGAAGTATTGACATTTACCCATGAATCACTCTGTATATTTTAAATAAAATATTTGTATTATTATTTTATTATGTATTAACAATAGCTTAAATTGAACCATTTATAAAAAAAGTTTTATTGCTAATTTTTTTATAAACATATGCACCGCTCATACATTTGGAAATAAAGTGCCCGAAAAACGTTGCAAAAGTTGGGGCATGCGCACAATTTTTTTAAATATTAACAAATCCTATTGATTTAACTTCTAAATTCAAATTTATGTATACAAATATTACAAACAACAATTTTTGCATGAAAATCAAATTGACTTTTGGAATGTGATTCCAAAACAATATTATCAATAGTATTTTCTAGTAAATTTATCTAATAATGTTTTATTTATAGTACTATTTTTATCACTATAATTTATTTGGATACATCAACATAAAAATAAATCACAAAAATAATCGATTGTTTGTTTCAGGCTTTGCCTGGGTCACCTTAGCGACAAATGACTCCTATTCCTTAGGAGCCTTAGTATTGGCCCATTCCCTAAAAGCAGTCGGAACAGCACAGCAACTAGCTGTTTTGGTAACACCTGGTGTTACCAAGGCTATGAGGTAAGAACCTGTTTTAAAAAATCTCAGTAAATATCAATAATTTGAAACTGAAATTAGGTAGGTCCAATGTAAATTGAAAATCAAACTTTAAAATGAAAATCAGCTGAATCAGCGATTTCCCATTCTTACCTGACTACCACCTTTATTTGTAAAATGTGCTTGTAAAAAAATATTTACTTAGTTGTCCTTATATGTTACTCGATTATCAGTTTAAGAGATAAGTGAGATAAACTTTTAGCAACATTGTTGATATTCTACTACAATAATATATTATTTATTTATTTTGAAGTAAATAGTCTAGTAGAGAAGTGTGTTTTCTGCGAAAAATAATTAGAAGGCTTCGAAAAATATAAGCGACAGCTTATTCAACGCAAAATGCAAATCTGAGAAAGGCGTTTTGAGGATCTTTTCAGCCAATGAAAATTCCAATTATTATTAACAAAAAACGAAATTAAGAAAAAAAAAACGATTTTTATTGATAACTCAAAAACCCAAAAATTGCAAAAAAGATCACTGAAAAGAAGAAAATTTTCGATAAAAAAGTCTTAACTTCCGGAGTTCTGTCTCCATTATTCATAATTTTAATTTAACGCTGAAAATGGGCCCTCGCGCGTCAAAACCAAGTACGTCACACTAAATAATTTTTTTTAGGGTATTAAATATTATTTGAAAAATACAAAAAATATATGGTATATTTAGAACACTTCAAAGAATTGATTCCCGTTAAAAACATAACCTTAAGTTAATTTTTCAACAAGTTAGACAATTATTAATTAACAAAATTGTTTTGAACTACCGTCTTCATTGTACAGGGTGGGTATTTTATTAGGGTCGTATGCATTTTCTCAGAAACTGTAGCCTTTTGAAAAATAAAGATGTTTCTTGGATTAATTTATGCTTTTAACTAATATTACTTTCACATATACAGGGTGTTCATTGTGTTGGCCACCGGTGTTCACTTCCTTATTGGGACACCCTATTATTATATATATTCAGAAAGCGCTTCCAAAGATAAGTTCAACGATATGTAACAGTATGGGTCTGTGTCGCAACGTTTCGGATTTATTGAAGATTTTCTTTAATTTTTCATCTATTTTTAAATTATTACAAATACGGCAAATATTCCTTTTTTTAAAATTTGTTCACGTAAAAAGAATCACAAATTTTATCTACAGTAGGAGGCAAATTTTTTAAAATTTTAAAAATGGTACAGTGTTGCCATGTTTTGTCTATCGTAAAATTTCTTAAGTTTTTTAAATGCAACCTCCTGTATATAATACCAAATTTATATAAAATATTAAAAGACCTTTTCAACGATATAAAACAACATGGGTCGGCGAATCACCGTTTCGAATTTATGAATAATTGTCTTCAGGAAAATTATTCTTCTTTTTTCAACCACACTACACCTTGTATACTTTATATTATGAATTAATATAGGAGATTTGATTAACTTATCATAAACCAAATTTATTGTATTGATTCATAATATTAAGTATACAGGATGTAGTGTGGTTGGAAAAAAAATATGACTTTTCCTGAAGACAATCATCCATAAGTTCGAAACGATGACTCGCAGACCCATGTTGTTATACATCGTTGAAAAGGTATTTTAATTTTTTACATATATTTGTTATTATATACAGCGGTTTGCATTTAAAAAATTTTACGATGGACAAAACATGGCAACACTGATTTATTTTTAAAATTTTAAAAAAATTGCCTGCAAGCGTAGATAAAATAAGCTTTTGTAATTTTTTTTACGTAAACAAATTTTATAAAAAGGAATATTTATCGTTTTTATTTTTTATTAATTTAAAGACAGGTCAAAAATTAAAGAAGAACGTCAATAAAATCGAAACGTTGAGACACAGACCCATAACATTATATATTGTTGAACTTGTGTTTGAAAGCGCTATCTAAATATATAATAATATATAGGGTGTCCCATTTAAAATAAGGAAGTGAACACCGGTGGCCAATACAATGAACACCCTGTTTATGTGAAAGTAATATTAATTAAAAGCATAAATTAATCCAAGAAACTTTTGTCCGAACTTTTTTTCTTAAAAGTCTGCAGTTTCCGAGAAAATATATAGGGCCCTAATAAAATGCTCACCCTGTACATACCTAACAAGATCACGTGATATAAGTTAAAACAATTTTAATGCTTTGTTTATAATAATTTTATAACTTTGAAAATAGTACTCTGATTTTTCATGTTTTGTCAAAATTATAAAATTATTTTACACAAAAGATTAAAATTTTTATGGAGTTATCTTGTTAAGTATGTATAAAAGAATAGCTTCACGAAGCCAAAAATTTATACGACAATTATTTAAGCATTTTTTTTAATGTACAATGAGGACGAAAGTTTGAAACAATTTTGTTAATTGATAATTGTCTAACTTGTTGAAGAACTAACTTTAAGTTAAATTTTTACCGGAAATAAATTCTTTAAAATGTTCTGAATACACCATATATAATATTTTTAATTAATATTTAATACCCTAAAAAAAATATTTTGTGTAATGTACTCGGTTTTGACGCCGAGCGCGCAACCAAAAATGACGCGCGGAAGCCCATTTTCAGCGTTAAATTAAAATTATATATAATGGAGATACAACTTTCTGGGTTTTTTGTCGGAAATTTTCTCCTCTTCAAGAATCTTTTTTGCAATTTCCGCTGTCTCTTATAGTTTTTGAGTTATCATCAAAAATCAAAATGGCTTTTTTTAAAATCGTTTTTTGTCCGCAAAACGTCTTTCTCAGATTTGCATTCCGCGTCGAATGAGCTATAGCTCATATTTTTCGAAACCTTCTATTTTTCGCAGGAAATACACTTCTCGACTAGACATTAATAATAGGTTTAAAAGTACTATCCCCAAAGATAATAGTATAGTAATTTCAGGGTACTATTAGCTAGAAACCTTTTTTTAGTTGCAATTTACTATCAGAATTTATTTTTTCTCTGGCAGGTTTTCAGATCGATTAATTATTTTTAAACAGTTTAATTTCGCGGCGCCGCGAATAACGTTATATAATACAATAAAAGTTTATTTTTATCAATAAAATGTTGTGTATCAAGCATTTTTATTGACTTCTCAATGAACCTACGTTTTTATCTTCGGCGCAGACCTCGCTTTAATACTCTTACATAAAAATATTACATTTACTTCTGTAATAATTAATTTCTTATCGGTTTATTCGTATTTTATCTATATATAGCAGGAATGGTTTTCGTGTATGTCACTAAAATAATTTTTATGTATCTAACAAAAACTGCAGTGGCAGTTTCAGGATTTTTGTGTTTTTTTTATAATCCAAAAAGTGAGATATGAAACCCATACCAAATATATATACCAGATGCTTTGGCCTCAAGGGGAAAAATTTGGTAAAGTCAAACAGATCAAGCGTATTTTTTCTTCTCTTAATACTAAAAAATCGTCTGGGCTGGACGGCATACCAGCAATCGTCTTAAAAAATGTGCTTCCGAGCTTGCACCCATCTTAACTCACCTCTTACGACACGAGCATTTTCCCGGAGAGTTGGAAAGCCGCACGTGTGCAACCTGTCCCCAAAAAAGGATGCAAAACTCTTCCTTTTAACTATAGACCTATATCTTTTCTTTCTGTTTGCAAAGTAATGGAAAAATTTATAAATTCCCAAATCAATGTATCTGGGGACACATGATAAGTATGGATTCTTAAAAACCAAACTTCTTTTCTTTTTTTTAACACGGTTTTTTCCACCTAAAGCTTTTGGCTCTTGGGCTTCCTCTCAGTTTCCTTTCTAATCGACGTATATCAGTTACTGTAGATGGTCATTCTTCCAGCTTCTACCAAATTAATGCTGGGGTGCCCCAGGGCTCAGTTCTGGCACCCACGCTGTTTCTTCTACACATAAACGATCTTCTCTCTTCCACAATCAATCCCATTCATAGTTTTGCTGACGATAGTTCCCTCCACTCTAGTATTAAATTTCTTAAGCCACCATGTAATTCTGATTTGAAAAACTAGCGCAGGTCAATGCAGATATCTCCTTTACAAGACCACAAACTTATCTTGGATTGGGGCGTTCAGTTTAATGCCTCAAAAAAACAGTCATGTTCGCTGTCGCGAAAAAAGTCTGCCAATGCTCATCCGTTACATATGAGCGGCCAAGTTCTGCAGAACAAAGAGGCGTTTAATCCTGTACTTTGTATGTATCCCAAATCAGACCCTCTTTAGAATATTTTTCTCATGTCTGGGGAATGGCGTCCCCTACAACACTTAGCATTTTGGACTCCATTCAAAAAAGCGCCGCTCGTCTTATTAATGATCCCACGCTCCTCTTCTTGCCCACCGTCGAGCTGTAGGGGATCTGTCGCTCTTCTATAGTGATTTTCACAGCTTCTGCTCGAAGGAGTTGGCCAGTATAATTCCTTCTTCGGCAGCTCCCAACAGAGCAACACGTAGTGCAACTTTTATGCATCCTTTTACAGTTCAGTTAGAGAGGCCCCGAACTTCCCGCTTTCTTTGTTCCTTTATCCCTTGAGTGTCAAGACTATGGAACCTGCTGCCCGCAAAATTTTTACCTTCTCCTCCCAATCTCCAAATATTTAAGTCCCGTGTGAACAAACTTCCTCTCACCACACTTAAGACACCCACGGTACGTAAGTACTTAGGCATCAGCCTTCGTGGACTGTCCCAAGATAAAAAAAAGTGCTTTGGCCTCAAGGGAAACACTTTGGTAAAGATTTTAATTTCGAAATTTGCGAAAAAAAGTTGAGTTTTTTGTGAACCTCCCCCCTTCCCTTACAAAAGATCTAAGTTTCAAAAGAAAATCCTCTATTTGTATTTCTTCGTAAATTTGATTAACTTTTGTTATCCGTTTGATAAAATGTTATTGGCGTTGACATTTTCATTTGGGATTTAGCGAAAAAAAGTTGATTTATTTGATAGCCCCCTCTTCCCCTCCTCCCCGAAAAATTTTTAGTTTCAAAAACGGATTCTTTAATTTTTTTTATGAATTTAATCAAATTTAATCGTCAAATCCCAAATTTCGCAAAATTACAGAGGTACAAAAAAAAAGTGGTGTGTGCTGGGTGTCGGACTAAGATTTTTTGACGTATTTTTTTTGCTGAACACGAATCGGAAGTCAAAATTGGGGGTCAAACAGCAAAAAATCGAGAAAAGCGTAATGTTAGATATTACCGATTTTTTTTTAATTTAAAACGTTAATATTTCAAAAACTATAAAAGCTACACGAAATTATATTTGGCATGGACTATGTATTTTTACAAGGCCTTTAATTTAAGTTATATAACCTTTTTGCTCTAAATGCAATATTTTTTGAGTTATAATCGAAAAACTGAATTTTCAGGATTTTTTAAAGGTTTTAGGATTTTTTTCCGCACATTTTTAAGTAATTTAAGATTAAGATAAATAAAATAAATGATTTATAATAAAAAAAAACCCATAATCACATTATTAAAATATCCTATCTTGGAATGAAATTTTTTGTCAAAATTACGTTTTCGTTTATTTCTCCTTTAATATTTATCTTATCAAAAATGTTTATATAACTTTTTATATAGACAATTTGAAAAGCTCTATTTTTTGCTTTATGAAATAATTTGTATCTCTTATAGTTTATATAGTCGTAGTCCAAACATTCCGTGGTAGCAGGTTTCTGCCGGTAAATGTACCGTACCGGTTTTTTGAGTTTTTTCTGATTTTTTTACTGTTTGATCCCCAATTTTGACTTTATTTTCATGTTCAGCAAAAAAAATACTCCAGAAAATCTTAGTCAGACATCCAGCACAGACCACTTTTTTTTTGGACCTGTGTTATCTCTGTTGTTTGTAAAACAATAGTCACTTGAAATTTTTTTAATGCAAAGGCAGATATTTTTGCAAAATTTCAGATTTGGCTAATTTGGCGAAAAAATTTAATTAAATTCACGAAAAAAAGAATACAAAAAGACGATTTGCTTGTGAAAGTATTACTGATGAGCGAGACCGGTCTTGGTCTTGGTCTTGCAGCAAGACCAAGACCGAGACCAAGACCAAGACCGCCTTCTTGCTTGCAAGACCAAGACCAAGACCGGGGTATGCAAGACCAAGACCAAGACCGAGGAGTGCAAGACTACGCAAGACCAAGACCGACCTGCAAGACTCTTGCACTTTTGTCACTTTTTTTTTAAATTATAATATTCAGTTTTCATATTCAATATACAGAGGTATTTTATACGGACATGACAAAAAATGTGTCGAGAGCTGCCTAAAAATGCGATTATTTTATGTGTTTATGTTACTCATGTAACAGGTTTTTTTAATAAAATAATAATTAAAACCGATCACTTTGTTCTTTTATAAAATTCTCTAACAACGATAAATAGTAAATTCAATAACATGTTTCAAAAATAATAAGATTGTGTCTCAATGGTCCGACAAAGCTCGATATCTCCAAAACCGTTTACGACAGAGAAAAACTATTAGTCCAAAAGTTATAGAAGCTGAAAATTACTTACCCATACCAGTCATTTTTGTCAAAACCGAAAATGATAATTAAAAAACCATCTACGTCGACATTGTACCTATATGACAGTTCAAGCATTTTCAGCATAATATATAGGGAATGAATTGTTTGCCATAATTTTTTTATTTTAGGTTAAAAGCTAAAAATAAGGAAGTTTTCTTGGGTGGTAGTGGATTCTTCGGAAAATTCTGAAATAGAATATAATTTTACATTTTACGCCCTTTTTTTCTATAAGTTTTGTATATTCAGTTTTTTACCATTATGAACGGTTTCGGAGATATCAAGCTTTGTAGCACCATCGAGCCACCTTGTATATGCAGAATGTTTATAAAGTATTTGTACAAACTTTGTACGGCAAATGTTTCACTAATTTGAAAATAAAAAGTTTATTTGAACTAAAAAGCTTCCTGAATAACTTTTTTTTAATCAAAAACCAATACCTACAAATCAGAATCATTTTCATGGAAATTTTACATCTGGTTGAAATTAAAATTTTTTTTTTCTGCTCGCACAGTACACAGTTTTGTATTTGCTTTAATTTTATATGCTTTTTAAAAAAAAATTTTAAAATTTTTATCAATAAAATGTTTCTTTTGCCACTAAATGTATAAAAGCGGGTTGTGTCTCAATTTAACAAAAAATAAAGCGCATAAATAAATAAACACCTAATTTAAAATATGCTTTTTAATCAAATAATTTAAATTTACATATTAAGGTTTAAAAATTGTTATTTTTAAAAATTTTAAAGAAAAAATATAGTCTCCATCTTTATTTATTTGTTTGTATTAAAAATATATATTTTATTTAAGATTGCTTAATTTAAATTATTACTTAAAAAAAAAGCAAGACCAGCAAGACTCTTGGCAAGCCCAAAACCAAGACCAAGCCCCTGGTGCAAGACCAAACCAAGACCAAAATTTTTGGTTAAGACCAAAAAACCCAGATTGAAGAAAAGCCCAATACTAGCCCGGTCTTGGTCTTGGTCTTGCTTTGCTCATCACTAGAAAGTATGATATTTAGCTGGGAGGCCACCCAAAAAATTAGTTTTTTTCTGCAAATTTCAAAATAAAAATTTTCCTTACCAAATTGCTTTTCTTAAAGCCTCTGATAAATATTTAATGTGGGGCCTATATCTTACCTTTTGTGAGGGGAGGCCAAAGGTGCATCGGGAAAGGGCCCCCTTTTTTGCGTTAGATTTTTTTGTTCGAGCCCCCAAAATTTTTTTTTTTTTTTTTCATTTTAAATTATGTTAAAATTTATAACTTATTATTAAAAAATTGCAAGAAATTAAAAAATTAAATTTTATGCGCTTTTATTGATTACAATTTACGAATTAAATGTCATTTTTTTTTAACCTACGATTTCTCGAAAACGAAGTGATATACACACTGAGTGTGTATATCACTTGTGTTCTACCATTAAATTTATTAATTAATTAACATTAATATTTGATGTATGTTTTAAATATATACAAACTATTTCAGGGAAAAGTTGGCTGTAGTTTTTGACTTAGTACAAGAAGTAAATATTCTCGATTCAAGAGATGAAACCAATTTGAGACTGTTGAAAAGGCCTGAATTAGGTATCACATTCACAAAGTTGCACTGCTGGCGACTTACACAGTACGAGAAATGTGTATTTTTGGATGCAGACACTTTGGTATGTTTTAAAAAGGAAAACAACTCTATGTTTGTGCAGCTTCTCGCAGTTATTCTTACTCGAAGTGCACGCTTCATAATTAAAATTAATTTCCCGGCACCTTCTAAAATAAACAGATGCCTCCAGGGGTGGCTCGTTATTTGTCTAACAGAGAGGGCTCAATATAAAGTCACTAGTAATTTTCGAAATAAAATAATTATAATAATTTAATTTTGATACGTACCATTTTTGTATATTTAATAATAATTTACATAAGCAAATATAGCTAACTTATACTTTATCTCTTTTAAATTCATAAATAAAGCTACTTGAAATTTTTAAAATTTAAATTCAAAAAATTATTTACAACCTTTAGAAATTGATTTACAAATTTTAGGGACACCCTGTATTATTTTAACAAATAAAATAATAATCTATATTAACATGTATAACTTTCACCAAATTTTTGGCATTTGAAATACATAAATAAAGCTGCTAGAAATTTTTAAAATTTTAAATAAAAAAAATATATTACAATTTTTTGAAAAAGACTGTATCATTTGAATATATAGAATAATATTCTACATTACTATACAGGGTGTCCCAGAATATGTAGGCAATCTTTCGGAATCTAATAGAAAACCTAAAAATTTTATGACAACTTTCCATAAACTTTTTCCCTATGACCCTCCCCTACGGAGATACAGGTACATAACGGACGCCTCTGGAAATCGTTTTTGTTTAAATAACTTTTAAAATACTAGGCATGATATAATATTTTTTTAATATGTTGGTTACTAGATAAGTCTTCTTAAAATAAACCCATTAAATCATATTTGGCTTATTTAGTTTGCCATGGACGGACTAACTCTAACACAATAATGGCAATTTTTTAACACCCTGTATGATAAAGGCTTAACAATATTATTTTTGAATAGCGTTAACCTTAAATTAAAAAAAGATATTCTTGATTGACATCGATAAAATAATCTGTTTACGAGAAATAAAATATCATGGTTGGTAATTTTTTTTTACATTATACAGGGTGTTTTCTAATTGTACGTCAATATTTAGGAGAGCAATTTTTGGGTCCATTTTAAAAAGAAAAAATTTATATGAACGTATGTTCCTAAACGTCTGGTTTTTAAAAAACATTTTTTTTAAAAATTTTAATTTTAAATTTAATAAAATTTTTACGATAAATCAAGAAGAAATTTTTTAGTGTACAACACTTTTTTTTAATTTCCACCAGTGGCGTTCGTACAGAATTTGACCTGCCTATTTTGGCAATATGCCTATCAACAATTTTTTATTATTTTAAATTTATAAATAAGGTTGCTAAAAAACTTAAAAATATAAACCCAAAAAATAT
>JAHBCN010009685.1:30000-34367 GCA_019359885.1 Listronotus oregonensis
TTTAATTTTTTATATATATATATATATATATATATATATATATATATATATATATATATATATATATATATATATATATATATATATATATATATATATATATATATATATAATTTTATGTAAAATTTATGAAATTTGATTTTATCGACTTACTCAAAAAGGTTATGCCAGATATGGGTGGATGAGGATTAATTTGGGTGAGTAAATATAATCAAAATGTCATAAATTTTAAATAAATTGACATATGATTACATAAAAAACTTTTTTATTAAAGTTACACTGTATCTTAAAAACTATGCATTTTCGGATATATATGTATATTTTTTAATTTTTTTTATTAAGGATTCCTAAAATTTTGCCGTGCATTTTTTTAACACCCTGTAGAATATTAGAGGTTTTATATCAGAAATGTCTTGTAGAGTTCGACTCCGAGAAAATATATAAGGTATTATTTAAAATATTAAAATTCATACCACTTCCGGTTAAACCGGAAGTGATAGGCAAATGGTATTATACCCAATATACCATCCTAAAATTTAGAAGCGATATGTTTTTAATGAAGAAAATAAAAAGCTCGATACTGGCTTCGAATTCACCCGGTATATTAAAGCAAAGAAATAAAATTGAAGCCGTAAAATTTCTAAACATCAGCAAACCATAACCATGTCGTTTAATACTAATAGCATACATGCTTGTTGCAAGCATCAAGAAGGTCAATGTGCATAAGACTATTAAAGAATGTATGTCTCGGGTTAGGAATGGCACAGCACTAAAAACGGGTTGGGTAAGCTTTAAATTAAACTTATAAAACAAGAAAGGCGTGCAAAAATTAATTATAACGCCGTCTGAGATGGATATTTATACTTGATCTTGATATTGATACGATAAAAAGTGAATTGATGTTGCGTCTACTACCTGTGGTGTATAGGCATATGATTCTGTATATTACAATTTATCACATATCAAACACTGCTTTATTATTTGAAATAGAGCTACTCTAGCCAAGAATTGTGTTTCCTGCAAAAAATAGATAGTTAGAAGGCTTCAAAAAATATAAGCGATAGATCGTTAGACGCGAAATGCAAATCTGAGAAAGGCGTTTTGAGGATTTTTTTTGCCAATAAAAATTGCAATTTTTCTTAACAAAAAATGAAATAAAAAATAGTCTTTTTGATTTTTGATGATAATTTAAAAATCATAAGAGATAGCGGAAATTGCAAAAAATATCCTTGAAGAGAAGAAAATTTCCAATAAAAAATTTAAAACTCCCGAAATTCTACCTCCATTATTTATAATTTTAATTTAATCCTCAAAATGGGCCTCCGCGCGATATGTTTGATTGCGCGCTCCGTGTCAAAACCGAGTACGTCACACTAAATATTTAGGGTATTAAATATTAATTGAAAAAAAAGGTGTCTGCAGAACACTTCAAAAAATTTATTCCCGTTGAAAGCTAAAACTTAAAATTTATTTTTTAATAAGTTAGACAATTGGCAATTAAGAAAAATTGTTTTGAACTTTTGTCTTCATTATACATTAAAAAAAAATGTTAAAATAATTATCGTGTAAATTTTTTGCGTCGTGGAGCCCTTCTTATTCAGGTTGTTACAGAATAAGATGCTAATCCTTAAGGGGAATCCAGGTGTTTTTAAAAAGGGAAAAAGTTAAAAAAAAAAGATGCCCTAAACCCCTTAACTTTTGAGCTACAGGGTGTTAAAAAATTAAGAAAAAACTGTTTCTTCATCATAACTTAAATAACTTCCCAGATATATTTATGAAATTTAGCACACACCCTCTGAGTATTAACAGCCATTTTTTGATGTACAAGATTTTTTTAAAGTTTAACCAGTGGCGTAGACTAAATATTTTTGAACAATATTATGTACGCCACTGCTTTTCCGGAAAATAAAAACAATTCTTTCAATTTCCTTTAAATTTTTGGGAAAAATTAACTTTGATTTTTTTCCCGTCCGACAGGATTTTCGCGAAAAAAAATAAAAACTTTTTTATGCATGGTCAATTTATTAAAATAAAAAATAAATTAATTATTTCATAAAAATATGTACATTATTTACCATTACATTGTAAGAAACCAATTCCTGAAGTCTAGGTTTTTTAAAATTAAATAATTTTTTAAAATTTCATACAGGTCTTCCAAAGTTTTAGGATGACAACTTTAAAACCCTTTTTTTAGTTATTAAAAATTTTTATTAAAAAACTCAAAATGCTGTTCTTAGATTTGCTTTTTGCGTCGAATGAGCTATCGCCTTTTTCGAAGCCTTTTAACTATTTTTTGCGGAAACGTATTTTGATAGACAGACTATATATTTAGATAAGATTTTCTTCCCTTTGGGAAAGTAACAAAGCAGTGGCAGCCCTAGTATTTTCAAAATTTGTTATTAAAAAGAAGTGGGGACATTTTGTGTTATTTTTATTGAGGGAGCTAGTAGAGCAATAAAATTTAATTCCCAGAGCAGAAGCCAAAAATACCTATAAAAAGCAAAAGTCTTAAAGTTCGGTGGGTAAGAAAAGGGGTTTGGGAAGGGGGGGCCAAATGGGGCTTTTTGGATTGAATCAAGAAAGCTTTATAGCTGTGGAAGACCATTCCCCATAGAGGGGACAATATTCTAAACAGGGATACAGATTAGAAGGGAGAAAAAATTTTGGCCGAAAAGGATTTGAACTTTCAAAGCAGGTATGCATAAAATATGCTTATGTCAGTTTAATCGTCCCCAAGGAACCCCACCCGGAATCTTTAATATTTATTTTGCAAAACTATGAATAAAGGGTTTAAAAATGGAAATTTTCACCGACAAAAATGTAAAAAATATGAATTCTCCAAAGACTTCTCCAAAAATTACCCATTTTTAAACAACAACCAAATTATTGACATGAGTTAATACATCAGTTTCCTTTGTAGAAATATTTATATTTTTTTAAATTTTTAAATGTTCAATTCAATGATTGTAAAAAGACGAATAAAAGCCTTTGCCAAAATTTTAGATGAGTTGCAGCTTGTCTGCATAAATCCACAAAAAATTTTTTCCATTTTCAAGGTAAAAAACAATTATTTAGTTTTTCAGTTAGGAAAAAAAAAAAAAAAGTTTACATCTTATTCAAAATATATAGTTATTGTTGTTTACTTTTATTCATAATTAGGATGGTTTACAAGGTATCATCAATGTACCATTCCCAAAAATTTCATTTATTTAAAACGTTATAATTTAATTTTTTTATTAGGTAAATGACTCTTTGATGTATATTTTTTTGTATTATGAAACTATAACCAATAAAATGTTTTTATGTTTTTAAAATTATGACACTATTTAACCGGAGGTACGATATAAATAAGTAACATTTATTACGTCGTTTAAATAAAGAATGGAAAAAAAAAAATTTTTTTTAAACGCGTTTTCGACTTTAATAATAAAATCGAGTTTTGTTTTAAAAATTTTACTTTTTTAAAAAAATTTTTTTAAAAAGATTTAAAAAAAAGTACATTTATGTCTATCCATATTTTGGAAATATAAATCCCAATCGTTTTTTTTATATATATATATATATATATATATATATATATATATATATATATATATATATATATATATATATATATATATATATATATATATATATATATATATATATATATATATATATATATATATATATATATATATATAATTTTATAATATTAATAAATTTGTTTTAAAAAAATATTTTCAAATTCAGTAGAAATCAAAGGAAAATGTAATTTTTTTTTTTTTTAGGAGATGAAATTGATATTTTAAAAATAGCTTTTAATTCCGAACAACTTTTTATTATAACAATTTTCGAAATGGAGATATAAAGGTACTTTACCCTTTTAGCAAAATTTATTTTTGGCATACCTAGTATAAGATTAATAAAATTTCATATCTTTTTTTTATTTTTGATTTTTAGAAAATAAGAATTTAATATAATAAAATAATTTTAATATTCTTTTTTAAAAATTTTTTGGGGTGACTAACTTTAAACTTATATTTCAGACTGGGCGCACAAAGACATTAGGGAGACATCTTCCTATCTACAACATGTGTTCAACTGCGTTTTTCATATCTTCCAGCGTTCAAACAGTAAGTATAAGTCCTGAAAAAAGAAATAGCATATCAAATAACCTTTTAAAATTTTGCAAAAACAAAAATTTGGTGGGGTTAGGGGACCCCCATAAAATTTATTTTTTTAATTGCAAATAATATCATATTGGTAATATTGGTTTATTATTAGTTATTAAATTGATAATAAAAATCTTTGACTATAAACATCTGTTTTCGTCGCTGATAACTGATTTTTTTTAACCAAAACTAGATAGATTGTTGGTTCTCCAC
>JAHBCN010009685.1:34384-52803 GCA_019359885.1 Listronotus oregonensis
AAAAATTTAAAACTCCCGAATTCTACCTCCATTATTTATAATTTTAATTTTAATCCTCAAAATGGGCCTCCCGGATATGTTTGATTGCGCCCCCCGTGTCAAAACCGAGTACGTCACACTAAATTTTTGGGGATTAAATATTAATTGAAAAAAGGTGTCTGCAGAACACTTAAAAAAATTTTTTCCCCGTTAAAGCTAAAACTTAAAATTTATTTTTTAATAAGTTAGACAATTGGTAATTAAGAAAAATTGATTTGAACTTTTGTCTTCATTATACATTTAAAAAAAATGTTAAAAAAAAATCGTGTAAATTTTTTGCATCGTGGAGCCCTTCTTATACAGGTTGTTACAGAATAAGATGCTAATCCTTAAGGGTGTTAATCCTTAGGTGATTTTAAAAGGAAAAGTTCAAATAAAGCTATGCCCTAAACCCCTTAACTTTTGAGCTACAGGGTGTTAAAAAATTAAGAAAAAACTGTTTCTTCATCATAACTTAAATAACTTCCCAGATATATTTATGAAATTTAGCACACACCCTCTGAGTATTAACCCTTTTTGATGTACAAGTTTTTAAAAAAGTTTAACCAGTGGCGTGACTAAATATTTTTGAAAAAAACGCCCTGTTTCGAAAAAAAAACAATTCTTTCAATTTCCATTAATTTTAGGGAAAAATTAATCTCTTGACTTTTTTTCGTCCGACATGCGATTTTCGCGTAAAAAAATAAAAACATTTTTATGCATGGTCAATTTATTAGTAATAAAAAATAAATTTAATTATTTCATAAAAATATGTACATTATTTTACCATTCATTGTGAAACAATTCGGAAGTCTAGCGGTACTTTAAAATTAAATAATTTTTTAAAATTTCATACAGGGTCTTCCAAATTTAGTTTTAAGGATGACAACTTTCAAACCGGTTTTTTTTTATTGTTATTAACAATTTTTATTGGCAGAAAAAATCCTCAAAATGCTGTTCTTAGATTTGCATTTCGCGTCGAATGAGCTATCGCTCATATTTTTCGAAGCCTTTTAACTATTTTTTGCGGGAAACGTACTTCTCGACTAGACAGACTATATATTTAGATAAGATTTTCTTACCTTGGAACAGTTAACAAAGCAGTGGCAGCCCTAGTATTTTCAAAATTTGTTATTTAAAAAGTAAGACTTGGGACATTTTGTGTTACTTTATTGAGGGCAGCTAGTAGAGCAATATTATTGGCTAATTCCCCAGAGCAGAAGCCGTAAAAATACCTATAAAAAGCAAAAAGTTCCTTAAAGCTGGTCGGTGGGTAAGAGAAGGGAGCCTTTTTGGAAGAGTGGGGTCATTAATAGGGCTTCTTTGGATTGAATCAAGAAAGCTTTATAGCTGTGGAAGACACCATTCCCCATAGATGGGATCAATATTCTACATACAGGGTATACAGATTAGAAGGCGAGAAATAATTTCTGGCTCGAAAAAGGTATTCGAACTTATTCAAAGCTGCTGTGAGTATGCATAAAATATGCTTATGTCAGTTTAATCGTCCCCTAAGGTAACCCCTACCAGGAATCTTTAATATTTATTTTGCAAAACTATGAATAGAGGTTAAGTAATGGTTAAATTTTCTACTACGACAAAAATGTAAAAAAATATGAATTCTCCAAAGACTTCTCCAAAAATTACCCATTTTTAAACAACAACCAAATTATTGACATGAGTTAATACATCAGTTTCCTTTGTAGAAATATTTATATTTTTAATTCTCTAAAATGTTCAATTCATAATGATTGTAAACGACGAATAAAAGCCTTTGCCAAAATTTTAGATGAGTTGCAGCTTGTCTGCATAAATCCCACAAAATTATTTCCATTTTCAAGGTGAAACCATAACACACTTATTCTATGTTTGCCAAGTAGGAAAAAAAAAATAAAAGTTTACATCTTATTCAAAATATATATGCTTATTGTTGTTTACTTTTGCATTTTCATAATTAGGATGGTTTACAAGTGGTATCATCAATAGTACTCATTGCCAAAATTTCATTTGATTTCGGGAAACGTTATAATGACACTTGCTTTACTTAGGCATAGACATGACTCTTTTTGATGTATATTTTTTTAGTATTATGAAACTTATAATCCAATAAAGATGTTTTTTATGTTTTTAAAATTATGACACTATTTAACCGGAGGTACGATATAAATAAGTAACATTTATTACGTCGTTTGGAAGTAAAGAATGCAGAAAAAAAATTGACAATCGCGTTTTCGACTTTAATAATAAAATCGAGTTTTGTTAATTGAACATCCTGTATATTTTATTAACAATAAAAATATCTTTTAAAAAGATTTAAAAAATAGTACATTTTATGTGTCTATCCATATTTTTGGAAATATGGACATCCCAATCGTATATATATATATATATATATATATATATATATATATATATATATATATATATATATATATATATAAAATATATATATATATATATATATATATATATATATATATATATATATATATATATATATATATATATATATATATATATATATTATATATATATATATATATATATATATATATATATATATATATATATTTTAAAATTTTTTTTTTTTTTTTTTTGGTAAAAAGTATTTTTCAAATTCAGTAGAAATCAAAGCAAAATTTGTAATTTTTTTTTTATTAGAAGGATGAAATTGCATATTTAAACATAGCTTTTAATTCCGAACAACTTTTTATTATAACAATTTTCGAAATTGTGAGATATAAAGGTACTTTACCCTTGAGCAAAATTCATATTTTTTGGCATACCTAGTATAAGATTAATAAAATTTCATATCTTTTGATTGCATTTTAGATTTTAGAACATACAGAACTTGGTAATATAATAAATATACTTCTACATATGTCTTTTTAAATATTTTTAGGTGGTGACCAAGGACTTCTAAACTTATATTTCTCAGACTGGGCGCACAAAGACATTAGTAGACATCTTCCTTTTATCTACAACATGTGTTCAACTGCCTGCTATTCATATCTTCCAGCGTTCAAACAGTAAGTATAAGTCCTGAAGTGGCCGAAATAGCCATATCAAATAACCTTAATATTTTGCAAGCAAAAAAAATTTGGTATGTGTTAGTGTACCCACATAAAATTTTATTTTCTGCACTGCAAATAATATCATATTGGTAATATTGGGTTTATTATTAGTTATTAAATTGATAATACAAAATCTTTGACTATAAACATCTGTTTTCGTCGCTGGGCAGTAACTGATTTTTGTAACCAAAACTAGATAGATTGTTGGTTCTCCACACACTTAAATATTTCAATATTAAAAACCAGTAGTACTGAGGCTCTTTGTACACAGTTTTATGCGTGGATAATTCTTTAATTTAAAATACCAAATTAATTTTACCACTGGCTTATCCATCACTCCTCTACGCATTAAACGCATATTTCGCATATTGTATTTTACATAATTTTTTTTTGTTTTTAGATTTGGAGCAAATGCAAAAATTATCCACTTTATTGGCGCCCAAAAACCTTGGTTACAATACTTCAACACTGAAACTAGAAGAGTACAACCTTCCGCAGATTCTTCACATTTACAGGAAGTGTTGCAACGTTGGTGGGATATCTTCAGCTCTCTCATCCACCCACTTTTGTCACCTGCGATGGTATGTCACAAAAAGTTTGATGTGTACTACTAAAACCCATTTTGATTCTAATATCTTTCGATATTGGTCTAACAGTACTTTTTACTCTAAATCATCTTGAAATTAAAATTCATAACATACATATGTTTCCTGTTTCTTTCTATGGCTATAAATACATATATGCTTTTCTAACGGTCGCAAATTACTATAGTTTCCAAGAAAACTTTTTAGTACAAAATATACGTTAACTTTTAAAATAATGGGTATGATTTCTTCTTACCCTAGTTACAATTCAATAATTTTTAAAACGCTTTTAAAATTTTACAAGCCTTCCCAGGAATTTTTTGAAAATGTTAAAATAAATGAGGTGAGTTTTGTGTTTGTTTTTTAAAGTTTATTTAACAGTACTGTTTTTGTCTGTTGTGTAATTTTTTTCTTTTATTATTTACCTTTCTCATGTTAGAGTTCTCTGGTACGTATTATTTTTTATCCTAAATAAAAATCAGCACGCAGTTTTGCACTAAAGTTAAAAATTTAAAAGTTCTCACTTTCTTGAGTTTGTGTTTATAGAATGTGGCATGACGTAGTACAGCTCAAGCCTTTGTATTTTGAGTTTTATTGGCTTTTTCTGATCCGATGTGCATTTGAACCTTTGCACCGATTTTCTACTTGTGATTGCTTGTAAAATTACTTATAATAAAAACAAAGATATAAACTTTGTTTCTTTGCAACACACCTTAACTTTGTTTTAATTTTCTTTCTTTTGCATGCTTTTGTTATCTCAGCCTCAAGGTCAGTTGCAGCACGGCGTAAGTCCTTCCTATTTTCCTCCCCAATACGCACCTTGTCCCAACCCCACATCGTCTGCGGATGACTACGAAAATGCGTGGGATCCGTGGGACGAGTACGATAAAAAAATTGCTCAAATTACTCATTACACATCGGTTTCCAATCATAATATTCAAAATCAGACCATTGAATCTCTAAATACAAATGCTAGTCATGTTACTGTTCAGCCCACCATTCATAGTCAACCGCAGTCGCATAACTATAACACTTACTCTGTTCAAAATAATAGTTTTTATCAACCAGTTTATCAACCCATTCCTAGAGTACCCACTCCCCCTCCCTCGCCTCCTCCTTCTCATCAACCTCAAGTTCAAATTTATCATCAAGAACCACAATATCACCATCCCCAGCCTCAGTCACAATATCATCATCCTGAACCCCATATTGATCCCCAAAATCACCGTCAAGAACAGTATCACCAACCCGAACCACAAACACATCACTCTGAGCCTTATTATCATCACCACATACATAACCACGAACAGTCTCATCACCATCATCATCAACACCACGAACCTCACAATACACATTCCTTACACGTTAATAATCAGCAAAACACCCATCATGCTACGGAAGAATTCCATCACCATCACCACCAGCATCACGATCATTCCCATTCTCACCAAACAAAAGCAGAGTCCTTTCCCCCAGATCCAGAACGCCCCAGATCTCCCAACCTTCCCAACACAGTTCCTATTTTGCCAAAAGAATGCGAGGCTACCACAACCGTCTCCAATGATATGTCTTTGACTAGTACAATTGAAGATTGTAAAAAAGAAGATGTAAGTACTTTGTTTATTTTTTCTTTGCTTTTTTATACCTTGCATATCATGTGTGACTAATAATGAAAACTAATTTAAAATAATTATATATACATTTTGTTTACTATACAAACTCGGTTGATAAAACTATGATTTTGATAAAATATTTAATCGTCTAGTCGAGAAGTGTGTTTCCTGCGAGAAATAGTTAGAAAGCTTCAAAATATGAGCGATAGCCGATTCGACGCGGAATGCAAACCTGAGTAGAGAGTTTTGAGGATTTTTTGTGCCAATAAAAATTGCAATTGTTATTACCAAAAAACGAAAAAAAGCTATTTTGATTTTTGATGATAATTCAAAAATTATAAGAGATAGCGGAGATTGCAAAAGGTATCCTTGTAGAGAAGGAAATTGCCGATAAGAAAGTCACAACTTTCGGATTTCTATTTCCATTATTAATAATTTTAATTTAACGCTGAAGAGGGGTCTCCGCGCGACACTATTAGTTGCGCGCTCAGCGTCAAAATCGAGTATAGTCTGTCTCAAAGTATATCGTTATGGCTTTTGACGGACCATACCCCAATAAACATTTAACCATATTATCACCTATTGTTATTGGGTAAACCCATTTGTTCATAAGGGCAGGGGTGGGCCAGGTATTTCTTGAGTATTAACTATTAGGCATATACATATTTTGGCTAATATTTTAGTGGCAGTGTTGAATAACCGTTTTTACTCTGCGTTTCGAAAAAGTTGTTTTACGAAAATATAACTATGTCGCGTCGAAATCATTTGTCTTTAGATGCAAAACAGGTTGTGAAAAATGTGTATGAAACTTTAATCAGTAGAGGTCTAATTAAACAAGAAGCTTTAAAACAAACCTGTCCACTTACAAAAACTCCAATATCATCGATATTATTATTGGTGAAGAATTGAACAAAAGAAAAAAACGTAGTGATTTTCAATCTCACCGTATAGACAATAGTGATTTTATAAGAAGGAAAATATATTTTCTTTATGAAAGCGGAGTTATTCCTACCTTGGATAAACTGAAAAAGAAGCTAGACGAAGACGGAACCAATATAAATATTAGCCGTGCCACCCTCCATAGAGTTGTTTGTAAAATAGGATTTAAATACCGCAAAATAGACAAAAGACAAGTAGTAATGGAATCGCACAGATTACGCACTTGGAGATTTAATTACCTTCAAGAAATTAAAAGATATAGGTTAGAAAACAGATCCATAATTTACCATAATGAAACATGGTTCGATACACACGACACAGTATCCAAAGAATGGATTGATTCCAGTCAAAACTGACAGACGAAAGCACCTTCAAATAAAGGAAAACGCATAACCATAATACACGCTGGTTCAGAAGACGGATTTGTCCCAAACTGCGTGCTGTTGTCTGCAAAGAATATTAAGGATTCTTGCTTGGATTATCATGAGGATACAAGTGCAGAACTTTTTGAAAACTGGTTTCAAAATTATCTTTTAAAAAATATTCCAAACAAAAGTGTTATTGTCATGGATAACGCAAGCTACACAAAGCACCAGCTTCATCAAGTTCAAAAACTGAAATCCAGGAATATTTGTAAAAAAAGGATATTTATTTTGAATTCAGTTACAAAAAACGCATCTTTTGGAGGTCCTAAATTTATATGCAATTAAAAAACAATATGTATGTGATAATTTGGCTGAACAGGCTGGGCATACTGTCTTACGGCTTCCTCCGTATCACTGTATGTTTAACCCCATAGAGCATTTGTGGAACCAAGTAAAATCAAAGATCAGAGCAGAAAATGTTACACCCACTTTAAGTCCCAGTGTTATAAATTGGATAAAAAATGTAATTACTAACATACCAGTTGAGAGCTGGAAAAATTCACCACAACACATTATAAAAATTGAGTACTCTTACATTTCTATCCAAAACAACATAAATCCAATTGTAATTAATCTTAATGATGACTTTAAAAGTGAAACAGAATTAGATTTAGATATTTAGATTAAAAATGTAATTATGTATAGATAACGCAGTTATAAATTTATTAAAACTTTGCATATATATTTAATTTCTTAATGTAATTTTAAGATTATACTTACTTAAATAAACAATAAATTAAAAATCTTTATATTATTAATGTACGTTCCTAATGTTCTGTCCTTTAATACCTACCGATCCGCAGTTTTATTGCTATCGGTAGGTACAATCCATAAATGAAGGCAAGAGCTAACACGGTATACTTTGAGACAGACTATACTTTACACTAAATATTTTTTAGGGCATTAAATATTGATTAAAAATTTTTAAAAAATTATTGTGTATTCAGAATACTTCAAAAAATTTTTCAACAAGTTAGACAAATGTTAATTGACAAAATTGTTTTGAACTTTCGTCTTCATTGTACATTAAAAAAAATGTTTAAATAATTGTTGTATACATTTTTCGCGTCGTGAAGCCCTTTCTATATACATACCTAACAAGATTACGCCATAAAAGCTAAAAAAAAATTAATGCTTTATTAATAATAATTTTATAATTTTGAGAGTATTACTATGATCTTTCATTGTTTGTCAAAGTTATAAAATTGTTATAAAGAATTAGTTTTTTTTTTATTTTCTTATGGCGTTATCTTGTTAAATATGTATAAAAGAAGGGCTTAACGAAGCATTCTTATATACCATGTGTTTTGGCCACAAAAAAAAAAGATTTTTAATCTATTCTAATTAGTCTTTTTATAAAGTCAATATATAAATATTCTGTTTATGAAAATTAAACCGTTCTTTACTGTTTTAACCCAGTTAGAAGAAAAATATGATCTATTTTTCAATCTAACATTTTAGAGGAGTAATGCAAGTGCGACTGTTAATTTTGTTTTCGTTTTTTAGGCTGGTTTGGCAGGGGCTTTCGCCCAATTGACATTGGGTGTACCAAGGACGGCAGAACAAGACGCTTTGGAAAACTTGCTAAGAAAACAAGCCTGGGAGGTTGGAAATATTGATTACCTCGGCAGAGACTCCTTTGATAACATTTGGAGTAAAATCACTGAGACACTAAGCGCTGCGCCTGCGCCTGCACCTGCGCCTGCACCTGCGCCTGCACCTGCGCCTGCGCCTGTAGCTCCTACTGAAGCTCCAGAACCAGCTCCATCAGCTCCTGCCCCAAGCCAAAGCCAATCAGGTGTGCAAAAAAGTTAAACTCAACATTCGAAAAACCCAACTTTACCCTTTTTTTACAGTGTTTTTTTTTTTTTAATTTAATATTTATCGTATTTTTGTTCCACCACGCTTTATGCATGTTTTGGTCGCGAAAAATAATTTTGTGTTTATTTGGTCAAGTTATTTGCTTGTCGTTTTGGGTATTTTGCGATTTATGTTTGCTTTTGTGACGTCACTTTTTAGATTCTAATAATAAAAGATGTTTTTTTCTATTTTTTTACTGCTGCATGGGATTACAGAAGATAGTGGCAAAAAAGGGGGTCTTCAGGAACGAAAACATGGTCTTAAAGATAAAACAAAATCATCAAGCAAGAAATCTTCTGAGTAATTTGAATTATTTTGGTATCACCGTAGCCGTCACCGTTTTCCATTTAAGGGATTTTTTGAGATATTAATACAAATTTAAACGAGTTTTATTGTATAATAAAATTAAAATTAATTGTTGGCTTGCATCAGCTGTGATGTAAAGCCAAGAGCCGTTTTTGTAACAAGATCTGTTGTATATTAATAAAATATTTTTAATATAGTGTGTGTAGCGTTAGCTATCTATCCTGGGCTATACAAAAACATATCATTTGGATTATACAGTTTGACCTACCCAAGTAATACAAATCTTAAGTTTAAAGTATGTTAAAGTTGCTTCATTTTCTAAAGTTTTTCTGCGATTTCATTACACCTCTGTATATTATTTGACTATGCGATTCTCCATAAAAATACCTATCCATTAATACTACGTACTTTATATTTATTATTAAAAAAACTGGTTATTTACACAAAAACATTTGAAAAAACCTCATAATTTTGCACACCATTTGCAGCACTTGTAGTTTACCCCAATACTATGAAAATAATTTCTCGAATTCCTCCCCATTGGAGGACTCGCTTAGAGTTATTTTATCCAAATGGTATGTTTCGTTTCCTGCATTCCTTGTGTTTGTCCTTTTGGAAATTTAATAAAACGTAACTTTTTGAAAAAGCATGATAGAGCAGGCTTATTAACCACTCAACTAAAGGATGTAGCCTTGCGTGTCATCATGGCCTAAACAATTCATACCTGGGTACTGATGACAAAACTCTTTACAGCCCCTCCACAAGAAGAGGGTAAACCCATTCAGCCTCCAGTTGAATCTCCTCCCGTGGAGGTCCCACAAATTCAAAAACGTGTCTCTCCTGAAACTACGGGACCTCCTAGCACACCAGCACCTAAAGAGACGCTAGAATCAGACCAAGTTAAAACACAGGTAGAGGCATCAGCTGTTATTAGTGCTAGTGAAGCACCGGTGGAGGCTAAAGAAGCAAAAAGTAGTCAGCCACAATCTCAACCTGAAGTAGTCCAACCCGAGACTAAACTAGCTGAAAAACAAGTAGAGACACCAGTTGCTGAGACTCAAGTTTCTCCCAAAACAGCGACTGAAAAGCCCGAGCCACAACCAGAAGTTTCTCCATCAAAAAAGATCCTGTGGTGGAACCAGTGACTGAAAAACCGGAAGTTGAAACCAAGATTCCAGAACCACAACCTGCTCAGACGAAAAAAGAAAAGGAATCCACAGAGGTAGCCGCATGTCCGATTCCACAGAAAACAGAAACCAAGGTTGCAGAGCCTGAAAAGGTAAAAACTACTGCAGAGCGAGTTGCGACCTGGCCATTGTCTCAAACTAAAAAAGCACCAGAACCTAGTAAACCACAACCCCCAGTAGTTTCTCCAGAGTCTCCACAAGAAAAACCAAGCTCTCCACAGCAAGAAATACCAAAGGTAGCTCCGCAAGTTCCAAAATCAGCAGAAGCCACAGCACCGGTGGCTGCCACGAAACCTGCACAAGCTGCACAGCCAGTTGCAGTTTCGCCACAACCAGAAGCGGATGCTACCCCTTCTGAAAAATCCAAAGCTCCGGCTTTACCAGCTGCAGCTGCTTCCAAACCTTCTGTTACTCCCCCTAGTCCCAAAGGAGTGACGAAACCATTACCTAAAGATACACCTAAGGATTCTTCAAAAGTTGCCTCGTCAAGTACTGCTTTGAAAGACTCCCCCAAAACTAAAGTCACAGAAGCTACTCCACCTGCTACTCCTAGCTCTCCCTTAGGAGAAAAAACAAAACAAGCCTTGGCAGCTGAAGCAAGTATCCCTGATACACCCCCTCCAAGCGAAGGGGGTTCAACCCCTACGCCTCCACCAAGAAAGACTGACAAGCCGAAAAAGGTAGCTGCCAAACCGAAGAAATGAACATATCGAAATTAATTTTGAGTTGCGTTTATATTGTGCCATTTAAATTATTCTTTGTATGTGTTATCAAACTTGAGTAATCTTTGATTTCTATTTATTTTTTGTTAGGTTTGATAAAGTATTTTGTTACTAATATCATCATGACTACTTGGTCTCTTTATAATAATAAATGAGATGTTTTTTAAAGGAAGTTGTTGATTTTTATTTTCATAAATTTTTATGTTATGTGTGGAGGTTGGAGCCCATGATATTACCTGGGTGTTAGCAAGCAACTTTGTTATGCACAAAATAAAAAGTAAGTTGCTGTATGATGATATTTCGATAATTTAAATAATGTACAGTGACGGCCATTAAATCTTCGGCAAAAAAATTGTCAAATTTTGACTTTTTTGCCAATTTTTGTAAATCGCTCTTTTTTACCTTGTTTTACTTTTAATTACTATAAATAAAGCAAAAGGTGAAAGAAAATATTTATATTTTATAAAAACTAAGAAATTCATAAATTAATTAAAAATTTAATAAATTTAAACAAATTTAAATATCCTTACAAACAAATTTAATATTTTATTGCGGTCCCGTTTTTTTCTAAGACAGAGTTTAGCCTTCCAGGCATCGAATGGACCAAAGCCTGGGCGTAGTCCCGATTTTCTCGAAACTCATTCCACCGCCTCTGAAATTTTATCCATAAGTTCGTTTACATTTTGCGGCCTAAACTTATTTTCCCTATTTATTTTTTTAAATAATAAGCCCCAAACATTTTCAATAACATTTAAATCCAGTTTACGTGCAGTAAAACCCTGATACGCTGCTCTTCCATCCATTCATCGACTTGCCGGGCCGTTATTTTGAAAGATAAAATGTCTTTTCGGAAATCAATCCAGTACAGAAGGAAGCATGATATTCTGTAGTAGATCTATATATACCTCTGCATTGAACCTTCCTTCGATAAAATAACATACACCAAGTCCTTGTGAACTCAGCCACCTCCAAACATTTACCGAAAATCGCCCACCACTTCTGTTCTTTTGCATATATTTTTCATCAAATCGTGTTCTTTGAGGCCTGTATACCTTAAGTATCCCATTGTAGCACGACTGAAACACTTTTTCATCGGTGAATATTATATTTTCCCAAAAATCGGGTTCCAAGAAATTTAGAGAAATCCAATGCGTTGTTCCTTATTTGCATTTGTTAAAAACGGTTTTGGCGCCGGGGGCAGCGCAATTCGGATATTTGCCTTATTCTTCGCCGTCCATTCTAACCGATGCAACAAAAATCGGGAAAAGCCGGCCATAAATAGTAGTAGTGTGATATGAATCACAAACATGTTTAACAAAGAAAATGTTAAAATAAGATAACACGTTCAAAACATTTTTTAAAGCCCTCCTCCCCTCGGGTTTATTTATTGCAACATAAGCGCTTGTAAGACCTATTTTTAAAAAAAAAACTCCTTGAAAAATGTTACATTATTATTAGACTGTTTTATTTTAACAATTTAACAGTTAGGTTTTTAAATAAGAGCGTTTATTTCGGCCGAATTGAAGGGATTGACCAACAGAGAGAGAGGGGAAACCAAACAGAATTGTAGGTTAGATGTTTCCTGCATTTTTTCCAAATTGACTTGCCTTTTACTGCGAGTGCCCAACCGACTTCAATCTGGTGAAATAAACGCTTTTTGTCTGAAAATTTTTGAAAAAAATCCAAAAGCAAGACTTTTGATATACCTGAGGTTAATGAAATTGCTTATTATAAATTAAATAAAGTTGTGATTTGTTTGTTTTGTTCTATTTAATTTTATAACTAACTTTTGTAAAAATAAGAGTTTAAAAATACATGTTAAGAGTAATATATTTAAGTATTAAAGTATATAAGACCCTCTTAACAATAACTTTGTAAAATAATAAACCTAACCTATCTTAATAATTAAAATCAAATATCTTCACTACATTTCATCGAAAACTGTTGGTTCATCAAAAAATGCCAAAACTTTTTTTAAAGAATTTAAAACTTCTTTAGGGACTCAAATAACCTAAAGATGTATGATCCAGCAAACTTTAAGAGGCACTTCAGCTACATCTTCAGAAATGTTTGGGTTTTCTGGGTAGATCTTTTTTCGCGGCAGTTACGGATCATAATTAGGATAAAGGTTGATTATGGCTTTTTGCCAAATTTCTTATTAGATTATATTGAAATTTTTCAATTTAGCCTCTACAAAAAGCGATAAGGCTTTTCCCGAAATGGTATTTCACATTCTTTTAAGAATTTTTATATTTTGATGCAGGTTGGTGTTGAGAATGCAACAATTTAACACATCTGTTCATCCAGTTTATTCGGACCAAACTTCATTTGAGCAGCAAATGTTAGTTCTTCCCTTGATCTGCTCGCAACGGTTCAGTTCTTCTTCTTTTTGATCGTTCACCAAATCTAAAATCCAGTGAACTTCTACTTGAAGTTTATCCTGCATTTCGGCTTTACTTCATTATTGACGAAAAAAACCCAACTCAATATTTAACCAATCTCGATTTTTATTTTCAAATGCAGTTTTATTTCTTGATGCTGTTGACCATTTTGTGTCATATTTCTCGATGAATTTATAAAGACTTTTGAAGACTTTCGACAAGCGTTCAACTCCAGGTAGAGGAATTTTTCTGCCAAATAACGACACTGCTCCATTCTTTCTTGGGACAAATTTTAACCAATTGACAAGTTCTTTTTTAAAAAAGCAGATTTTGTTGGACCCAAGAAATGTTGTAATTTTGTTAATTATTTTATTCAGACACCTATGTTTCGGATAATGTAGGATTCAATGGTAAAAAAAATTTTTTAAATGATCCGTAGTTTGAGCCATTCAATTCAAACAAACAATCAAATCTTTCCTCTTTATAATATTTGTACAGATTTATTTGCAATCAATGGTATTCAAATTAATTAGAAAAATCTTCCAAAATTGAGACCGATTGAAGAATTAATGTTAATTTAAAAAACAATTATAATAGCGTTTGGATTATAATTTATATTTTGAAACTACATGAATGATTGTTAAAACTGTTTTTTTAATTTAGTTCAATTAATTAAACAATATATTTTAAAAGATTTCCCATTTAAAAATTGTTCGATATTGAATTTTAAACCCATATGGCAATTTTTTTATTTTCTATTTAATTTTCTTAAAATAATGTTTTATTTTATAAAAATTGATTTATTCTTTATTAGTAGGAGAAAATTATTTGTTGCGTTTGGGACCTACATTTTATACGAATTTGGACCCATAAATCCTAAAAATATTTTTTTGCAAATCGCAAATTATGCAAACTTTAAAAATGGATCTTACAAAGGACTTATTAAACAATAAAAAGCTAATTTAAATGGGAAATTGGGAAATCATACTTTTACTTTAGAAAAGTGAAAATTGAAATAAAAAAAAAAATTAATTGTTAACTTTTAAAAATAAGAAAACGTAAAGAAATATTTTAAAAAATATTATTTTTAATATTCTACTTACCACCAAATATCCATAGTTTTTACAAAATTTTCACCAATTTGCCGAAAAATGAATATAAATTATAATTTTCACAGGCGCGTTTAATCACAATGAAATAGTCTCCACGAACATCAGCTTTCAACAAAATATTTCTGCGGAAAGACTAAAAATAAAAGGTTGATTGTTTATTATACCCAGGTAACTAGATAATGAAATTATACTCAGAATAGCCTTAATTGGAAGTTGGTATTTCCGATTTATGGCCGGGTTTTCCCCGAATTTCGCTTGTGTGCGATGCTGGGAAATGGCTTTCCGTTTTTGCTGTAACTAGAAATTTAAATGGTTGCTTTCTCAAAACGTTAACTAAATTATTGTCTTGTTTTTGATCCAATAGTTTGGGGTGACCACTTCCAGCTCTTTTCTCAAAGGAATGTGTTTCCTGCCATTTTTTTTTAACAAAATGAATAGTGCTCTTTGGGATGTTAAGCTCTTCCGCCACATCTCTTGCCGGGCAACCTCTCTGCTCAGTATAATGAATGATTAATAGTTTAGTTAGGCATTTAAAAAAAAAATTTCAGACACTGACAACCGATACCTGCTTCTTTATTCGGTTTTTCAACAGGTATTTATATTCAGTAGAAGGTGGCATAGGTAAGCCTATTTTACGAAAAGGAAAAATAATTGCCCAATAATTAATGGCCGTTACTGTACATATTGTGCAAAGAAAAAATCCGTACATTTCTCTACGTTACCTTCTTAAGACTTACAGTGAGTTTTTTTGAAACTCAAAAGTATGCATTACTTCTTCCACCGATCACTGAGAGCGGGACCAATGGGGTACCTCTTTAAGACGTACCGTGCTGACTGGGAAGTACCTACAGTGGGGCTATGGGAAAAAAGAGTGACAAAAATTCCATAAATACGTATTTTTTATTTTTTATTCAAATTGATAACCAACAAAACAATAGAAATGTAACAAAATGGTAGATGGACAAATTGAATTATGTTCAATTTAAAATCGAGATCGCTTTAATATCGCAAAGCTTAAAACTAAATTTTTTTTATATGTCAATAGCTATCCTAAAACAACGATTGCTTAGAAAAATTATATGTATATATTATGTTGTTTGTAATACTATGATTATTCATTACATGAATGAGTACCTTTTTTAAATGTAGATACATTGTAACGAACACATTTATAACATTAATAATATGTGCATTTCAAATTACATGTATCTACATAATAAAAATTATGAGGACCAATCATAAAAATTTAATTTTTTTAAACAGTCGGCCCTGTTTCTGACCCTAATCGATGCATTTTTTTTGCAGAAAAAAACCGTTAAAATTGACCAATTTTTTGAAAAATTTACAATTTGGATCCATTAAGAGTTGAATATTTGATCATTCGGCCAATTATTGTGGACGCTGTCTAATGATTAGTTTTTTTTTTTAAATCGCAGTTTAACTATTTTAAAGTAATACCTTAAACTACTCAACACATTAACTGTAATTTTTAATTTAAATTTAGTAAACCGATAATTAAACTTTATATTTTAATTTTCAAATTTTATATCTCTTCGGTTTTCACATAAATTTGGCGAAAAGTGCAAAAACAGCTCCAAACATTGCACTGAATGCGCGATCGCATTTGTTTTGTTTTTTTAAGGTTACTAAGAATTTAAATAACAAGAAAACTGAGGAATAATGCCTAAAGATTTACTAAAAAAGGTATTTTTGTAAAAGTAGTTTTCTAAAAATTTGTTACCATATTAATTTTGTTATAAAATTAGCTAAAAAATCAAGTTCTTTTTTTTCTAAAAAAATTGCAAGAAGCTGATAATAACCAAAATTTTGCTTTCTTTGGTTTAACTAAGTTTCTCTCAAAATATAACTTTCAAATAGTTTTGGGGACTCTTGCATGGTACAGGGTATGCCCAAGTAAATGCATCAATATATTTTTTTTAAATATGCTAACGTACTGGCATATTTAAGTATTTGTGGGAACTTCCACGTCGACAATTTTTATGGCCATAAATGTATTCTAAAGAAAATATTTTTGTTTGGGTCCTAAAATAATTTCAAGACAATTTGATACGATATAAAAATATTAAAACCATAAATGTTTGAAATCCTTGTATTTGTTTTTTTTTGCAGAATACATTTTTTAAAGTATTGTCAAAAATTCGTTTATATTTCTGTTTGTGCTTTTTTAAAAAATTTCATTAAGTTCACCTAAAAAAAGTATATATTATGGTAGCAAGGTCTATTAAAGGATACGATTTACAAAACTAATTTTTAGATAACCATGTAGAAATCATGAGTTTTTGAAAGGCAATACTTCTGTTTCTTATATTATTTTCCAAGAACCTTTAGAGAAGGTTCCATTAGTCTAATTTTTCTTTAAAATATGAGACCTTATTTAAAAGTAACATTTTGGACTACCTTAGGGAGGTCTCTAGTCTCTCGCCAAAAGGTCATGACATGAGAGATTCTCATCTCTCGCCTTTTTTCGTTTCTCTCGAGGTCTTTCTACCAGAATTTTGACAGACAATGACAATAAATAAGTTATTATATACCTTCCGGTTTTGTTGGATATATCTTTTAATTTATATATACTATTTTTAATTCTAATTATAAAACTTATTCTTATATAGTCTCGTTATTTTTTTCTCACTCTGCTTCAAAATGCTGGTCGAGAAACCTTATGAATATAATATATAATATACAGAATATGTTATTCAAAAATCTTTTTTTTCCCTACATACCGGTTGATCCAAGAAGGTAGCTTACCCCCTTATTTTTCTGCACGTTTCGAGCGAGAAAAATGAAACTTTGGGATATTATATAATGTCAAATTTAACGTTTTTTTGCAAAACCGAGTCACTTCCGGTGACTTCCGGTTTTACCGAAAATGGCTTCAACGTTTAATTTTTAACTGAGACACCCTGTATATTTTTATATTTTTGAATTCCTGGGAACATTCTGCGTCTAGCGACTCTATGTGTCAAATTTTGACAGATTTAAAAAAAATACTAAATCAAAGGTGTAAAAAATAATTTAAGTTTAAAGAAGAATTATTCCTTATAAACTGAGCATTTTAACTGAGGAGTAACCTCATATTATGCCATTTAAAAAAATTGAGTATTTTCATTTTAAAATTTCAAATCGCGACCAAATTAAGCATAAAGGATTTAAAGGGTGTTTTAATTTTTGTTGAGTTAATTGGCAATGAAATATTTATTTTTGGCCCGTCATGGCCACATAGATCGAAAAAAAAACCAAATATATCTTTTTTTAAAGCTGTCAAAATTTAACATATGGGGTACTATTAGAGCTAGAACATTTTTAGAAATCCAAAAATGTAATTATATACAGGTTGTATCCTTTAAAAATCAAGAGTTAAGGCCAGGACTTAAACAATTTGTTAGCTGTGTTATTGTAAAAAATGTCAAAGAAATTTTATGTAAGTCTCGCAGATTTTTGTAATTAGTAGTCAGAAAGGGCCATCAATTGTTTTTAGTGGTAAAATTTTAATGATTGGACCTTCTTAATGCGAAAATAACCAAAGCATAAATCTTATACAGTCATATGTGCAAAATGTATCTTAGTCCAGGAGCTCATGATACATGTTTCATGTAGTGTTTGATTCAGGTAGAAATTTCATATAGTTGTCTCGATAGGATAGATGAGTAAGTAATCGAGTGATTGTCTGACCACCTGGGTATACTAGGTAATGCAGATCAGAAAAGGTGTGAAGTTTTTTTGCCAAAAAAAGTGTTTTGATTCAAAAGCCAAAAATACATTCAAATGTTAAGTTGGCTAGGAATAAAGGTAATTTTCTAGATGTGTGGCCCCGTTTTTTTGAGATGTAAAATCAACATGATTTAATTTATTTTAAGTTGTTAAGTATTTTTATTTGCAAAGTTTATTAAAAAATAAAATAAATAAAAAAAAAAAAAAATATTAATTGTTTGAGTAAAAACTTTTTTTGATTTTTTTTTTAAATCTAAAAATTGATATTTTTGAAATTATTTGTCTTTACACGTAGAATATAAAACAAATCAGTAGAAATTGTTTAACTTAAATGGATGCATTTTATTCGAAAAAATTTAAAATACCATATTTTTTTTTAAAATAAAAATTAAACCAAAAAATTTTTTTTTTCTTTTTTTAAAAATTTTGGAAATTCCCTAAAATAAAAAAATAAATTAAAAAATTTTTT
>JAHBCN010009686.1:0-34345 GCA_019359885.1 Listronotus oregonensis
CATGCACATCAAAATTTTTCAACTCCTTTTTCTAACAAATGTAAAGCCTTTTAACCTAGGATTTTGAAATTCTCCTTTTTAAATTAAGTCAAAATAACCCTTTATTTGGCCACATACTTAAAAAATCCTGTAAAAAACAAGACATGCATTTAGGGGGGGAAATTTTTTGGTACTAACTTTTTTAAGGTGTTTTGAAAATTTGGGAAATTTAAAAATTTTTTAGGGTTTTGTTAATGAGAAATATAAAATCAAAAAAAGTCTGAAAATTTAAAAAAAATTAAAGTTTTGGAAAAAAAGGGGAAAGAAACTTTTTCAGGGAGCAGGTCCTAAACTTTTTTTTAGTTACCTAGTAAAACCAAAAAATTTTTAAAAAGCCCCTTTAAAAAATTATAAAAAATGGAAAATTTTTTTCCCTTTTTTGGGGGGGAGAAAGCATTTTGACCTAAAAAATTTACCAAAAAAAAGTAATGTTATGTAAGTGGAAAAACCAATTTTAAAATTAAACGTACCAAAAAATCCTTTTGGGGAAAGTTAAAGAAAAGAATAAAGACTCAAAAATAAAAATTTTTTTTAGCTGCTTTTTAAAAAATTTAATTTTATGTTTTAAAAATTTAAAAGTAAAAACAAAGGGTTTAACAATTTTTTTTTTTTTTCTTTTTATTATATTTAACTGATTTGATTTAATTTTAAAATTTTTGAATATTCTATATTTTTTATTTAAATATTTTAAAAAAATAAATTTTAAAAGGGACCATCCCAAATTAAATAAAAATAATGGTTAAGAAAAAAATCCCAAAAGTAATAAAAAAACCGGCTAATATTTTAAATATGTATTAAAGATAAAATGAAAAAAAAAAACCGGTTTTAAAAGAAATATTTTAATCATTTTACTGCGTAACAGAAAATTATTTTGAATTTAAAAAAAAACGGAATTTTTCAATTAAAAAAAAATAATTATTTATTAGGTTAATTAAACCTATTTTTCCGTATCTTCTATTTCTTACAGTGTCAATTGTTCCAAAGGGGACCTTTTTTTTTGGTTTTGCCGATAAATTTCGTTAAAGCCAAAAACGCTGTTTTTTTATATAAAAAAAATTTTTTAATCTTTTTTTTTTTATTTTTTTTTTTAAAAGGTTGCTTACTTAACAAAAAAGGGCCAAGGAAAAAAAAGGTTCATTTTTAAAAATTTTATCGGGGATTTATACAAGAGGTAAACATACTTTTAATTTATTAATTTGGACTATTTTGTTTTAAAAAGGTGTAATAATTGGCTTTAAAGAACCCATTTGTTTTTCCCCCCATTTTTTTGGATAACAAATTTTCATAAAATAAAAAATATGAGAGACAATGGTTTTTTTTTTTTATTCATCTCCAGGGGGTTATATTTTTTTCTTTGCTAAGATAATTGAAACAAGGGTTGAAAAAAGCCCGGGTAAATTCCCGGGGGGATATTTTAAAATACAAAAAAAATTTTTTTTTTAAAATTTTTAAAAAATATGTTAAAAAACAAAGTGTTAAACTTTTTTTATTTTTTTGTAAATTCAAAATATGTGGGGTTTTCGAAGTTTGTCCCTGTTTTTTTTTAATAAAAAATTTTGGGGCCAAATAAATTAAAATTACGAAATCCATGGGGCCCCAGAAATATATCAAAAATAATTGTAAAAAATGCCCCCTTTTTTTTTAATTTTTATATATTTTTAGATTGAAAATAAAAAAAAAATCTTTATCTTTGATATTTTTTTATTTTGCTTGTTTTTGAAAAAAATTAAAATAATTATTCCCCAAGGACCCCATTAAAAAAATTAAATATTAAATTTTAATTTTCAACTTTTTTTTAAAATTTAAAATAAAGTTAAACAACAATTTCAATTTATAACATTGGTGTTTAGTGCTGCCTACACAAATGCTGAAAATGTCCGCCTTTCATTTAAAAAACCTTCTCACGGGGTAATTATTGAACGGTGAATCTAGAATTTTTTAAGGCCCATTTCAGATGTATTACAACCACTTTTATTCATTTAGAAAATGTATTAATGTTTCTATTGGTGGCATAATCATTATTTTAGGATGCCCCACAAAAAAAAAAATCGGGGGAAAATCGGGGAACAAGGTAAATCAGCGGATTTAAATCAGGGGAACAAGGTGGTCAGTGATTTGGTACCCCCCTTCCACTCCATCTCTCATTATACGTATTATTTAGATGGTTTTTCACGCTAAACTAAAATATATCGGAGCTTCGTCGTGATAGAAATAAGTTCTTTACGAACTATAAGAGGTACATTTTCTAATACTACAGACAATTCTCTTTGCGGGAAGTTTAGGTAAGATTTACCGTTTAATCTTAGGGGTTAAAAAGAGTACCAATTAGATTATCATCTACAATACCCATCCATACATTTAAAGAAAATTGTTCTAGGTGGCGGCATTGCACGTTAGCGTGTGGATTTTCATTACTCCATACAAGGGTGTTGTAAAAATTTACAAAGATCTCGCCAAAACCCTGCTGCATCAGAAAAAAGAACGGTATTATTAAAACTGTGTTGCTAATGATCTTTTGGTAATGCCATTCGTAAAAATGTAAACGAGGCTGAAAATCTCTTGGATGTAATGCTTGTACACGTTGCACCTGACATGGGGATAAAAGTTGTTCGGATAATACTTTCCGTACGGTGCTGTTAGAATTATCGATTGGGTACGATTTGCGGTCTTCGTACTAAACTAGGATTTTTCCAAAACTGCCTCGTCGAGTCAGGGTTCTTACGGTCCTTGGCTGGTCTCTATCATTGGTAGAAATGGCAAAACTTTCTAAATAAATATTAATCTAGTAATTTTCCAAAAATATCTCGAAAAATAAAAAAATTTACCATTTTCCCATGTTCTGCATTGAATGTTTTCAAATATTTTTTTATTCAAGTTACCAATTGGAGGATGGGAGGATATGTCACTGCATACAGGCACCTACCTTCGTGACAGTTTTTGCGTACATCATATGCATGCCTGTCATTTCTCCAAAAGTGTAATTATTGTTATTCGTGGAAAAACGTTTTTTTTTTTTAATTTACAAAACTTAAAACCTAACCCGCATGATAAGTCTTCAAAAAATAACACGCAAATGTCAATTCGACAAGCAAAAAATATTGTCATTTTTCAAGGCACATGTGAATTTTTTACAAACAGATGAAGTGGTTCAGAGACTTGCAATGAATTGGTTTAATCTTTTTTCAAATGCGACGGAACATAGAAAATATCAAAAAAAGTTCTATTTTTAGTTGCCTAATCTAAAAAATATAAAAACTAGAAAAAAATCAGTGACGTGCATTCTTTTTACAAATATTTTAATAATATTACGAGGTCCGGCTGCAAAATTATGCGCTCATAGAGTTTTTGGTAAAACCAAATTTTTACATACATTTAAGATTGGAAGAATATATATTTACCAGGGTGCCCATCAAATGTAGCCGCCAGTATTTTTTATTAAATTATTATTAATTGAAGTAGTGAAATGATGAGAGTTCCTCCTTCTCCTCCTCCTTACTTCTCATAGTACGATTTAAAATTAATTTTAAGATTTATCTCTACTTCTGACTAGTTAAGAATATAAATTAGAAATCATTTAGCTTTATTTTGACATGTCTGTATTAGATAGTGCAGATTAAACCAGTATGCCACTTGTAAAAAGAAAAAATTGAGTCAATTAAATAAAAATAAGCTTTCTAAAAAAATGAAATGTGAATGTACAAATGTTCAGAAATAATTAAAACAAAAACAATAGGTGGAATTAGTAATTTGATCATCAGTTTTGCATAACATGTATAAAGAAGTGGTAAAAAAAAATGTCCCATGTGTAGAAAAACATACACATAGTTACTCTATTTTAAACCAAAGTAGTTTTAAAATTATTTTAATAGGACTTTTTAAAACTTTTTATTTATTATAAAAAACAAATTATTAATTGAAACCTTATTTGTTTGTGTTGTTTTTAAATTTTGAAAAAGCTTTAGTCGGAGGGGAATTTTCTATAACCGGAGTTTCAGTACAAGCGGAAATAGGTGTTTGAAAAATATTACTAAACTGTAAATCTTGCAAAAAATGTAGAGATCCGGCTGCAAAATTAGTCGTAGTAGTTACAATTATAATTAGAAGAATATACAGGTGTCTCAGAATATGTGGGCAATCTTTCGGAATCCAATAGAAAACATAAAAATATTATGACAAGTTCCCATAGACTTTTTTTCTACGACACTCTCCTACGGAGATACAGGTACATAACGGACTCCCCTGGAAATAGTTTTTTTTAATTACTTTTAAAATACTGGGCGTAATTTAATTTTAAATGAAGGTTACGAGATAAGTCTTCTTCTGAATGTTCAGAATGTCAGTATACCACTGCCCCCTAGACCTCAGTAGGTCCTTTGTGCTCCTCTTGTAGGCGGGAGATTCACTGGTCGTCCAACCTATTGATTTAAAATAGTTGACGACGTCTTTATGTGGAATCTCCCTAATTTCGGCCAGTAATGGCCAGTTCGTGCCCAGATGGAGTTACGTTCGAATGGAGGGCGGGACAATCGCAAAGAATGTGTTCCGCGGTCTCCTCTTTTGTTCACAGCCTCTACATAATCCTGTGTTCGTTAGACCCTTTTTAAATAGGTGTCCTCGTAGCGGCAGTGGCCAGTAAAGAAAGCCCGTTAGTGTTCGGAGGTTCTTCGGACATCAGAAGGTTTTTTTCGCTATTGATTTTTTCTGGATAGCTCAGCATTATTTTTGCAAAATTGCAGTTCGTAGTATCATCCCATTTCCCTTTAAACAGTCGATGGGAGTATTCTTTAATGATGTCTTTAATCGCTGTTGTTGTCAGTCCAGTGGTGAGGACGCGGACGGTACCAACTAGTTTCCGTCCCGCAGCCGCCCTGGCCAGCGAGTCAGCGGTATGATTACCTTTAGTTATGTCATGTCCCTTGATCCAGGCTAGGTTGACCACATTATTTAGAGAGATGTTAGTCAGGGCTTGATGACATTCTAGTACTAGTCCTGAAGTAATTCGTGGTCTTTTCAGGGCTAGTAATGCTTGCCTACTGTCTGTATAAATACAGATCGTAAGGTTGGTGATGTTGCGGCTTTTAAATTCGTAAGCCGCTATGGTTATGGCTGTCAGTTCGGATTAAAGCACGCTGGGTTCGGCGCCCATTGTCCATCCGATTTTCAGGTTTATGGTTGGTGAGTAAATGCCACAGCCTGTGCCCACCTTGGTCTTAGAGCCGTCAGTGTACAGGCTAATGGTTCCTTTAGAGTCGCCTTTTATTGGTATTGTTTCTCTTATGTTGATTGTGTAGGGTTTATTGAAAACGATCCTTGCTGTAACTGAGTCCGCTCTTGCCTGTAGAATTGGAAGTTCCTCTGTAACATCCTCCACAGGCGTCGTCCAGTTGAGCCAGTGACTACATTAGTATCTAGACCGACCATGCGGAGGCATGTTAGAGTCATCAAAGCCGCTTCCCTTACAAATATATCAAGGGGGGTGAGATTCAATATCACCTCCATAGCTCTAGTCGGTGTAGTCTTTATAGCACCTGTGATGTTTAAACATGCTATTCTTTGAATTTGATCTAGCTTATGTTTTGCCGTGATCTGTTCTGTTTTGGACCACCACACTATGGAACCGTAAGTTACCATGGGTCTTATTATGGCCGTGTAGATCCAATGGGCTACTTTGGGAGAGAATCCCCAAGTCTTTCCTATGGTTCTGCGGCATTGATCAAAAGCAATATATGCTTTCTTTATTTTGTTCTCCAAGTGAGAATTCCACGTTAGCTTACTGTCACGGGTAATACCAAGGTATTTGACCTCTGTTGAGAAGCTCAGTTTAGTATTGAAAAGAACGGGTGCTGTGAGGTTCCCTAGTTTCTTTTTCTTTGTAAACAGAACCATTTCTGTTTTCTTGGGATTTACAGATAGAGCGTGTTCAACGCACCACTGTTCCAACTTCCTAAGGGCTTATTGCATTCTATCGCAGATTACATTTAGGAATTTGCCTGTTAGCAAAATAACCACGTCATCCGCGTATGCTATCGTGTATAGGTTTTCGTTGTAAAGGCGTCGCAAGAGGCTGTCTAGAACCATGTTCCATAGTAAGGGTGAGAGTACTCCTCCCTGTGGACAGCCTTTTGTTACCTTGCTTCTGACCTTAACATCGTCAGCCTTTATTTCTATTACTCGTTTAGAGAGCATATTCATTATCCATCCATTTACTGTTGGTGGGGTATGATAATTAGCAAGTGCGTCTGATATATTGGTAAAGGTCGTTTTGTCAAACGCCCCCTCTATGTCTGCGAATACACCTAAGGCGGACTCCTTGTAGTCCATTGATCTTTCGATTTTATTTGAGACTGCGTATAGTGCTGTCTCCGTTGATCTGCCTGTAGTGTATGCATGTTGGTTTGGGTGTAAGGGTTTATTGATAATCACTACATCTCTGATATATCTTTCGCATAGCCGCTCCATGGTTTTCATGGAAAATGATGTTAGCCTGATTGGTCTAAATGATTTAGGGATACTGTAGTCAGCCTTCCCTGGTTTTGGTATGAAGACAAATCTGACTTCTCTCCAGGCCTTCGGGATGTATCGTAGGGCCAGTGATGAGCTGAACATCCCTACCAGGTGCGGAAGTAGTACCTCCATTCCCCACTGAAGTAGGGCTGGATATACGCCGTCCGGTCCTGGTGATTTGAAGGAGGAGAAGCCAGTGATGGCCCCACGAGCCTTGTCTTCATCAATAATTTTTTAGGCTATTTGCCAGTCTTCGTTAGTGGGTATCACCTCTACATCCACGTCCACATGTTCTGTGTCTGCTGATTTTATAGTAGTGGAACCGGGAAAGTGTGTAGCAACCAGACAGTTGATGCTTTCTTCAAAGTTGGTTGTGTAGGAACCATCCTCGTTTTTCAATTTTCCTATACATTGATATGGATCTTTATTTAGAGCTTTTTGGAGCCCAGCTGCATCAGAAAAATCTTCAATTACCTCACAGTAGGATATCCAGGCCGCTTTTTGTTTTTGTCTTATGACTTTTTTGTAGTCTTTGAGGAGGGATCTGTACAGTTCCCAGTTCTTATCGAGTTTGGTTGTTTTAGCCTTGTTAAAAGCTTTCCTGGAGTCCTTTTTGAGGTGATCTAGTTCTTGGCACCACCAAGGGTAGGCTGTACATCGTTCTTGACCAACCTCATGGGACAGGCGCCTTTATAGGCCTTTAGCATTGCGTTTTGGATTGTATTGGAATACATTTCCAAATCGTTGTGTGTTTTGGGTGTTTTAGTTTCTACATACCGCAGTTCCTCTACCAACAGTTCGTAGTATTGTACCTTATCTGTTTTTCGAGGATCCCGGATTAATGTAGATGTTGTTACAGTAAAGTTTATTTCAGCGGTGGTCTGACATTGAAGCTTCGTTAGATACCTGCCTGTTTTGCATTAAGTTAGATATACTTGTGGTGTTAAGAGTGATATCTATTCTTGTTTGACAGCGCGAGTTCACAAAAGTGGGCTCGGTGCCTTGATTTATAATACTTAGATTTTGTGTTATGATAAAGTCGTAAAGTGACTTACCTCTAGTGTTTATGTCCTTACTGCCCCAGCTGATATGGTGTTAGTTAGAGTCACAGCCGATAACAAGCTCCAAACTGTGTTTGCGGCAGTATTCTACCAGATCCTCCATTTCTTTCCCAGGTGGTGGTGTGACTGCATCTGAGGGGAGGTATACTAAAGCCAGGACAATGGTTTTCTTTTGGCCATTCGTAACATATTCCATCCTGATTGCAGTGACGTCTGAGGTGGAAAGATGTACAAGCGGATGACCTCGGAATGACCTAGGGATGTAAATGGCTGTCCTAGGTTGACTTTTGCTTGGAAAGCTAAAAATTTTACCCATTAGTTTGCCTAAGCCTAATATCTTGGTTTGATTTCTCCAGGGTTCCTGGATCAATGCTACTGTATCCTGCAGCCCATCAAGGCATTGGCATAATGTTGCCCTTGCTGCCCTGCTGTGCTGCAAGTTACACTCTATAAATCTTACCTGTTTAGTAACTGCTGCCTTGTTAGCCATGACGGTGTAGGTAGCAGTTCTTTAGTTTTGCTTAATTGGAGTGAGCGTAGTGTCACTGGAGGCCGATGTGTCCGACCCACAGTCTGAGTCACCTTGGGTTGGTGTCTCGACGTTCCCCCTAGAACCGCTATCGTACGCGACAGATTGCGGCTCGACAGCAGTCCCCTGAGGTTCGTCGTCGACCACCTTCTCGTCAGCGGTCATTGGGGCGGGAGTGGCGGCAGTGGTGGCATCGCCGACCTGCACTGCTGCGGAGGTCTCGACGCCACCAGCAGTCCCCGCCGCCGCCTCCATTCTGGCTCTCAAAGTCAAAGAGGTGAACGAGTAGCTCAACCTCATTGACCTATTTTTGAGTAGCCTTATATCCTCGTCTCCTATGCCGAAGACAAAGTGGTGTCCTTCTGGGGCTGTCTTTGCCTCATGGTGAAAGATACACCATCTGGCTACTTTAAGGTCTGGATTCTGACCTTCAAGTCGACGTAAGATCGTCTCTTTGTTTTCATTGTTCCCAGCAGATTCTCCTGGTACCCAAAGAGAAGTCTTGGTAAGCTTTGGGAGTTGATTTATTCCCACGACTGCAAGTGAAGCATTACTCCATGGTACTAGGCTGGCAACGGTGTGCTTCAGCCACGTTAGGGATATATCATCATCGCAAACGACTCTGATAATCTCCCCCGAGTAGGTCCACGTGCGAAATGTGGGAGGTTTGGTTTTGCTAGATGAGGCGGACATGATGGTTTTGTCCAGCTCTCCCATAAGCATTTTTTTGACAACCGGCTCCTTATCGGCGGTGATTTTGCCATAAGGGTTGTCTTTGTCTATGATAGCTACCCTGAGGTGGCTGGTAGCTGCCTCACTGTAGCTGCTTTTAGGTCGGGAAGGTGCGACTTCTTGTCGCGGCCTTTTTTGGTCCCTTATAGGAGTTACCTCCGTGGACGAACCCGACCGGTGTCTTTTTTTGTCTGTGGGTATGACACGTTCCGTGCCTCTTTTGGAGGAGGAATCAGCGTCGCTGCCCTTAGACATTAGTTTTAAAGTGGAAGGTTGTGATGAACCGGCGGCTGCTGGAGTAGCCTTTTTCCGTTCTACACGCACCTTCCTCCTTCTTTTTGCTTCAGCACCGCAGATGCGTTTACCGCGGCGGTGCTTGGTTGTTTGAGGTGAGCGTTGCCGTCCATCCTCAGATTTGTTAGATTTTTTGTCATTTTTTTCTTTTTTTTCCATGGCTGTCCCACGAGTAGCTAGGGAAGTAACCCGTCACTCCTGGCAGAGCCCCGCATGCCAGGAGAAGGCTAAATTTAAACTGGGTTTTGCCCGGTTCCCAGAGTTCGCATAGTAACGGTTGAGCTCCCCCTCAATCATGCAGCCCTCGGCTTATGCTGTTTCACCTTGGCTTGGGGAGTTGGTCCGCGACGACGAGTTTCGCAAAGGCTTTGAAGGGGTTTTATTCCCTCGCACCCTACTTATGCCGGTCATTAACCAAGTCTTCCAGAGAAGACCGTTCTCCTATCCGCCACCTGGAGACGCGTCCGGCAGGTGCTCAGCCCCCGCAGAAATGACTGCGGTGCCGGAGATAAGTCTTCTTAAAATGAGCCCATTAAATCATACTGGGCTTATTTAGTTAGCCAGGGACGCACTAGCTCTGACACAATATTTGCAATTTTTTTAACACCCTGTATGATAAAGGCTCAAAAATAATATTTTTGAATAGCTTTAACCTCAAATTAAAAAAAAAATGTATTCTCATTGAAAAACGCCTTGTATAATGTAAAAAACTTTACCAACCATAATATTTTATTTCTCGTAAACAGTTGACTTTATCGATGTCAATCAGGAATACGTTTTTTTAGTTTGAGGTTGAAGCTATCCAAAAATAATGTTGTTAAGCCTTTATAATACAGTGGCAAACTAAATAAGCCAAATATGATTTAATGGGCTTCTTTTAAGAAGACTTATCTCGTAACCTTCATTTAAAATTAAATTAGCCCAGTATTTTAAAAGTTATTAAAAAAAAAACGATTTCCAGGGGACTCCGTTATGTACCTGTATCTCCTTAGGGGAGGGTCGTAAAAAAAAAGTTTATGGGAACTTGTCATAATATTTTTAGGTTTTCTATTGGATTCCTAAAGATTGCCAACATATTTTGAGACACCCTGTATATTCTCCCAATTATAAATGTTTGTAAAAATTAGGTTTTTAGCAAACACTCGATGGGCGACTAATTTTGCAGCCGGATAACAAATACTAGGATTTAAAATTTTAATTAATTAAAAAATAGTTAAAATCATACAGATCACAAGGATTATGATTCCAGTGATGATGATGAATTTTTAATACCTTGTGGTCAAAAATCAAATTTTTTACATTTTTTGCAAGATTCACAGGTTAGTAATATTTTTCAAACACCAATTTTCACTTGTACTGAAACTCCGGTTATAGAAAATTTTCCTCCGGACTATAGCTTTTTTCAAAATTTAAAATCAACACAAACAAATAGGGTTCTCATTAATAATTTGTTTTTTATAATAAATAAAAAGTTTTAACAAAGTTTTATTAAAATGATTTTAAAACTAGGTACTTTAGTTTTGAAATTGGTAACTATATACGTGTATATTTTTCCACACATGGGACAGATTTTTTTACCACTCCTTTATACATGTTATTGTTTTTGTTTTAATTATTTCTAGACATATTGTACATTCAAATTAAATTTTTTTAGAAAGCTTATTTTTATTTAATTGACTCACTTTTTTTCTTTTTACAGCTGGCATACTGGTTTACATCTGCACTATTTAATACAGACATTTCAAAATAAAGCTAAAGGATTTCTTATTTATATTCTTAACTAGTCAGAAGTATCCCTACTTTAACCTTAAAAATTAATTTTAAATCGTTCTATGAAAAGATAAGGGGAAGGAGAATGAGGAACTCTCATCATTTCAGTACTTCAATTAATAATAATTTAATTAAAAATACTGGCGGCCACATTTTGATAGGTACCCTGGTAGATATATTTTCTCTTAATCATAAATGTATGTAAAAATTTGTTTTTTAACAAAAACTCAATGAGCGCATAATTTTGCAGCCAGATCTTAGACCATAAGGTGTCCCCTAGATGCCACTGGACTTAATAGCTTTAATTTAATTAAACCTAAAATATGCCTTTATTACTAAAATCAATACTGACAAATTTCAAGAAAACCAGCTACAAGATAATTAAAAAAACATTTTTTTAGAGTTTTACAACCTGTATCTTAGAAACTATGCATTTTCGGACCCATATTTATTAAAACTTTTTATTATTTTCTTTAATAATAAATCACTACCTAACATTTGGCTGTGCATTTTTTAAATTTCCCCTTTTTTACCCAAGAGCCGTCTTTAATTGGATTGACCTCAAAATGAAAGAGCCTCGTTCTGCAATACTCGGTGACTAAAAATTAAAAAAAATAAATTAACAATTCAAAACCAAAACATAACTTCATATTTATCAACCATGACCTCAAAATATCATGGAGTTTCCCCTGAGCAAAAAACGCATACTGTGGGTATTTGACGGCCAATAAATATATTCCACCGAAGTTAATATTCTGGATCTTTTATAATTCGAATCAGTCAATTTAAGGCCTAAACAGCGAAGGAAGAAATTTAGAGAATAAAAGGCCCAGAATATTAATTTCAGGGTAATAATTCTCATCAAATATTTATAGTAAGTGTTTTTTGCTCAAAGTTTATGGATTTAAGGTCAAGTATCACAGTGTGTAAAAAGTAGAATCTCATAGTTTCATAGTTTGTGGTCGAGTTTGAGATTAAGGAATATGTAGCTCAAAGCATTACTATTATGGATTTAAGACATATTCATCTTGTGGTCCTTTCTTTTGGGACTTATGTTTGCAAAGTTAGCTTTTTAGGTTATATTTTACGTTTTGGGGTTAAGCTCTAAGCAATTTATTTTTAAAGATTCAAAATAAAAATATGTGTACTGAAGAAAACAGTTTTTTAAAAAATATATTCATGTATGATAATTTGAGGTTATGATCGATGATTTTAGGTTATGTTTCGGGTTTAAATTGACGATTTATTTCTATTGATTTATCCTCAAGTACAAATTTTTTTACTTTTTTTTAATTCTTAGTCACCGAGTAATGTAGAACAAGGTTTCCTGGTTTTTAGGCCAATGAGTTATATCCCAATTTAAGATGGCTCGTAATTAAATATAAGGTCAGTTGGGGTAAGAGCGTATTTAGGGTAAGTGCGACCATATCGGTTAATACAAACATTTTAAACGTTAGAGTTGGCATCATTGCATAAACACATTCAATACAAAACATTTCATATACCGAACTCATATGGCAACGTCTTGTAACCGGATCCGTCAGTTGTCAAAATTTTAACCTCAAATTATCGTTTGAACTTTCTGAACGACTAAGTAAGTATTTTTAAAAAATCAATATTATTGGGAAATATTTTTATATTTCTAGTTTTATGGTAAATGGTAAAAAAAACTCAATAAACGAAATGATATTTATGTTATTTATAATACAAAAGCTTATATTTTGTAATTATTTGTGTAGACGCACTTACTACGTAAAATTTGTGGAAGGTTCAAGTGCGTCCACGAGCGATTTCTATATGGACGCACTTACCCCTTATTTGGTTTTCAGAAATATGTCTCGAAATTATAAAAGAAAAACGCAAAGAGGTGCTAGTTACACTAAAGAGCAATTGCAAGCTGCCATTGACAGTGTCAAAAATAAAATATTGTCTTTAAAAAAGCAAGTAATCTTTATAAGATACCAAAAACCACAATTCTGGACTATGTCATGGGACGTAGAGGTGTCAAGAGCAAAAGTTTTGGGAGAGATTTAGATATTCCTTACGAAGATGAACAAAAAATTGCAGAAGCCCTTAGGTTAATGGAAAAGGGTGAATTTGGTTTGTCCAGATCAGAGGTCCTTGAGAAAGTTGGAGAATATGTTGTTAAAAACAAATTAAAAACAAGATTTAAAGCTGGCATCCCTGGCTCTGATTGGTTTATAAGTTTTAGAAAAAGATACAGACTATCAATTAAGAAGTCACAAGCTATAGAAATGGCCAGACAAAAAAGTGTAGACCCATTTATAATTTATGACTATTTTAAACTGCTGAGGCGTACGATAACTGAACTTGGACTAGAAAATAAACCAAATCAGATTTGGAACCTAGATGAAACAAGTTTTTTCGTAGACCCCAAAAAAACTAAAATTGTCGGTGCCATTGAAACTGCTGGTACAAAAACGATCAGTACTTCAGGAAGAGAAAACACGACCGTTTTAATGTCTTGCAGTGCAGCTGGATCAAAAGGAACTCCCCTTGTTATTTTAGCAAAGTGTTGATTTCTGACTTTAGAGATGAACGTCCTATACTTTTAATCTATGATGGTCATAGCACTTACGTCAGTATACATTTGATTCAAGAGGCTATTGGAGAACAAGTGACAACTTTGAAGCTTCCACCTCACTCTAGTCACCTGCTTCAACCACTAGATGTAGCCGTGTTCAAACCTATTAAGGACAGATGGAATAAAAAGCTGTTAGCATGGCAACGTGGGAATCCTGGGAAAAAAAATATTGAAAAAAAAATTCTGTGCTGATTAAAACAATATGGATAGAAACAGTTCCTGTAATAATTCAACAAGGGTTTAGAAAAGCTGGTATATACCCCTTCAATGATCAAGTTCTAGCATCAGAAAAATTTGATCCTTCAGCCTATAAAAGGTGGCAAATAGAAATAAGGCATATAACAGCTGACGATGATCCGAATAAAAACCAGGAGTTCTTAATGACTGATCCATCAACCATAACGGATAATAGCAGCATCTCTAATATAAACAAACTGACAGCCGAAACTAACACAGGAATACTTTACATTACACTTACGTTAGATTTACTTTCAAAAGGTCTTTCAATAATACTCTGGAGGATAAAATTTTGTTAAGTCTGGTTAAAAGATATTTAATGTAATATCTGTATTCTAAATTTAGTCAAATTATTATACTAAGACAAACTCTACAAGAAGATAACAAATAGAATTTAATTCGAGAAACGTCTTTAACTGAAAAACCAAGCACATCACGATGCCAACTAACAGCAACTAATACACGGACAAAAACATCCTTAATTCATATACCCTTCAAGCAAATCTTAGCCACAACTATGAAACATGATTCACTAGCTAGCCATAAAAAAAGGCCAAGAAAAGGATAGCCAGTGGGGCAGAAGTCATTACAAGAAAAAAAGTGCTATTACACCTTAGAAAAAAAAGAAAACGTGCAAGAGAGACCAAAAGAACGAATAAACACAAAGAAGAATCGCAACAAAGGCGCACTTAATTCCAGGTTAAAGAATAGTTCAGATTCTGACGAAGAGAAGGTGGAATACGCAGAAGATGACTCAGACACTTTGGAAGATATCTGTGAACAAATGAGTGAAGAGAATGCCGAGTTAGATGAAATTGCAAGACGTTTGGGTGAAATATCTGTTGACAATTGGGTTTTAGTTAAGTTTTCGAGAAAGAAAAATAATAAACATTATGCAGAAAAAATATTAGACATAAAAGATCAAGAAGTGGAGATCAGGTTTTGTAGGAAAAGTGCATATTTTCTGAAAAAATCAGTATTTAGATTTTGTGTAGTTGAGGACGTTTCTGTTGTGTCTCAAACTGGCTTAGTGAAGCCGGAACCAGAAATTGGAAGGCGTGGAGAGATATCATTTTAGGTTTCAATTAGCGGATATACTAGGCTAGTAAAACGGTGCACAAAAAGGGGTCGAAGTGGAAAGTTTTGGTGTAATTGTTTTTATAGGTTTATTCTATGTTTTTGGGGTGCTGAACACGAATCTGAAGTTGTCCGATAAAAATTTGCTCGGCAAATATGAGAAATAATCAAAAAAACCACTAAAAATCATGTTTTTTGGTGCTTTTCAGCTTATAACTTGCAGAGCAAGCTATTTACGCAAAAAATAAATATTTAGTAAAATAAAAAGGAGAAAATTTTCTATAATTAATGTTTCTTAATATTTTTTTGTACGTCGTATGGTTTCCACGCAAAAGAGTGCTGAAAAATGGGAGAAATCAGTAATTTTTGGAAAAAAGCAAAAAATAATGAATGAATCAATGCAATTTTCCCTTTAAGTAAAATAATTTATCTGCACCGCCTCGACTATTTCGACGTAAGACAAAGACCGACTGGAGGGGGTATGGGTCAAGGTCACGACCTCATGCCTTCAGTTACTCGGTTCGTTCACTGCTAGTGCCGTGGTCGTGTCATTTGTCTCTCTCTGCAACTGCGCGAAGTCCAGTTATTTTCAGGCAATGTGAAAAACAAAATCCGTCTCATCTCAATGTTAAAGAACAACTTTGCTGCAGCTGGCATTCACACAAAGCAGGCACAAGAGGATGCGGATACTCTTATTGTCACCACATCAATGAATCTCGCACAGCAGCATAACTGTGTAGCTATTGTGGATAAAGATCAGCGGGTGATCATGACTAGTCGTTGTCGGGGTGTACATTCAAATATATGTTTTCTAAAGCCAGGTAAAGGGGCAGTTTCACAACTCATTTTTCCCCTGACTATCATTCAGACCTATCCATCAGTGACAACATATTGTTTTTGCATGCAATGGGGGATGTGACACAACTTCAGTCTCGTTCAAAGTTGGAAAAATGAGGTTTCTTCAAACACTTAAGAAAAACCCTGGCCTAACCAAGACCATTCAAATTTTTAAAGATCCTACGGCACATGCTGACGCTGTTACTAATGCTGGTCTTACCTTTTTCACTGCATTGTCCAAATTAACTGACAAGAAAAGCGCATCCTTGGACAAATTGAGGTATAAATGCTACTTTAAATCTGCATACAAAACAACAGCACATTTGGCGTCGCTACCTCCTACCGAAGCTGCAGCACAGCAACATTCTTTGAGAGTTTACTTTCAAATACAACAATGGCTTGGAAATGAAAAAGATTCTGAACAATGGGGTTGGAAGAATACCAAAGGAGGTCTGCAACCAGTAACAACATTACACCCACCAGCACCCCACGCAGTATTGAAATTAATATCTTGCAAATGCGTAAAGACCTGTCAGACCAACTGTGGATGTAGAAAAGCTAGCCTTAACTGTTCCAGTATGTGCCTCAACTGTGAGAACAGCTGTAATAATATGCCCATTGCAGGAATTAAGGCAGAAGCAGAGGATGATTCGGAGTTACTTTAAGGTAACTGTGCATGGATAATTCTAGCTTACCATAATTTATCTATTCACTATTTATTTGTGTGTCAAAATATGTTTTTACTGCTGCAAGTGCTTGAAATATGGTCTCTTATAGGTTTCAGGAGTTGAACTGGATGGCTAACCTGAGGGAAGCATGAAACCTTTACCTGAAAGGGCTGGTACAAGTAAATAGATAGGTAGTTATAAATTGATATTTTTTATATCTATTCAATAAATGTTGAATATTTTGCAATTAAGTCAATGATTTTTGTTTCAGACCTAGAAAAACTGGAATGCTGCCCTGCTGAAATCCTTTAACGTGTCTAAGAGGGCTCATATTAGGTCGTAAATACTGAATGGCACTGAAATTTGCTTCTTTTCTTAATCTTTCAAATAATGTTTACCTACATAAAATAAAAAATATAAACTAATGATGTCTTCTGCTAATTTCTCCCATATTTCAGCACTCTGTTGCGTGGAAACAATACGACGTACGAAAAAATATTAAAAACATAAATTATATTTATTTTACTTCCTAAACACTTTTTGCATAAATAGCTTGCTTTGCAAGTAATAAGCTGAAAACCACTAAAAAAACATTATTTTTGGTGGTTTTTTGATGATTTCTCTTATTTGCAGATTAAATTTTAATTGGACAATTTCAGATTCGTGTTCAGCACCCCAAAAACCATGGAATATACCAATAAAAACAATTACACCAAAACTTTCCACTTCATACTACCTTTTTATTGGACTATACGGTGAAATAGCTTTTTAAATATATTTTTTAAACTTTTGAGTTTGTCACAATAATAGATTAAGTCTCATAATAATATCGTTAGTTTTTCATCCAATAAATCAAGGATATTTGGTTTTTAGTGTTCAGTTTTCGTTTACAAGTATGTTACACTTTTTGTAATAAACATATCTTGAATCTGAAAGAAGCATTTTTTTGGGAAAAGTGCAAGTAGATCGCTCTTACTCCCATATTAACGATGTTTATCTTTAAGTACAGATTTATATTGAAATTCGCACTTACCTCAATTTTGTGGGGTAAGTGCGACCACTAGGTTGGAAAAAATATAATTTTATTTCTTTAGACTAAGATAAAAAATAAAGGTTTTTAAATGCTCAAAGTGAAGTGCACATATGTATCTTTTTGGAAAAAAAATGTGTTGGTCATCAGAAATATTTAGAGCACCTAGGGTATTTTGATATTTTAACTATGTTAATTTTGTGTCGCACTTACCCCAACTGACCTTAGTAATTATTACAGCAGAAATATAAGACATAACTTCACTGCGACCAAAACTGACACCTGGTCTGAATTGTTTTCCATATTTTCCACTCTGGGTAGTGACTACTACTATACGAGCCATTTGAATGTTAGTTAGCTGACAATAAAATAGGCAAACTAAAAAATGAGTTTGACAACAGGACTATTTGCATAATACCAAATATATCAGATTATTGACAAATTAATTTTTTTTAAATTAAGTAATAACTAATAATCGTGCAAAATATGGATTGTTGCATTTAAATTAAAAAAGGATGTACTACCTCTTAGTAAATAAAAAGTAATAGCAAATAAAATCTACCGTTGAAATATGCATTTACTTAGTTTTATACACATTTATTAAATTTGTTTTCTTTATAGACAATTTTGGAATGACGGCTAAATTATATTTTTATTCACTTAGCGCAGCAGTCGCGCGCGGCCTCCTCGGTATCGTTACCGCGGAAAGTGGATACCAAACAGGTGCGAGCAGCAAAGCAAACACTGTCGTGATCGCCGGCGCCGCTTCAGGACATAGCCTCGCTGAATAAATACGAACCTTTAAATGATAAGCTGTTTGTATAAGAAATTAAAACAGGTATACCGGTTAAAAATTTTCTATTCTAACAATTTTTTAAAGCCTATTTTTTACAGGCAATGAAAGATAATATTTAATAATATTTATTACACGCCATATTGAATTTCAGCTTTAATTCTAAAGGTATAAAACTCCGAACCTTTCAAAAAATTATGCAAACTTACATAGGTTTTTTTTGTCAAATTTTAACTATTAAGAAATGAGAAACCTCTCTGGGCTTTTAAATTTTTTTTTCAGGCAGTATAAGATAATATTTAATAATATTTATTGCCCGCGATACTGGATTTCTACTATAGTTCTAAGGGTATAAATCTCCGAAATCTCCGAAAAGTTTTCCAAACTTACAAAGGTTATTTTTTTGTCAAATTATAACTATTAAGAAATAAGAAATCTCTTTGGGTTTCTAAAAAATTGCAGAAACTGTTATAATTATAATTTTTGCATTGAGTATGTATGTAATAAAAGACATTTTTGGCGAACAGCATGCCATTTCTAAAATACTTGATGTACTTTATACTGCATCAAAGACATTCTTAAGAACAGGCATATTTTCGTCATGATACGGTAAACTAAAGTAGATTTTTAAATTCATTTTTACTTTTTATTTTTGAATCTATAGTTTCGTTTAAACGTTTCTACTTTTTGTTTTATAGCAGCGAGGACATTATCAGAATATGCAACACTTTCTCCTTTTTTCGAAACAAGTGCTGGCACATATTAAACATTTAGAATATTAAGTTATTCCAAAATCAAGTGGGCCGCTAGAATTTTTTTTTGCAAATATTAGCATAATTTTGTTTAGGATTTACTTTTTTAAAGTAAATGATTTTACATCTATACGATATGTTAGGTATCGGGAAACTTGGTATAAGACACTTAACTAAAACCCTTAAAAAATATTTCAAGTAAATTTTTAGGAGAATAAATTAAAGTTCCATTTTTGAGAGACTTTTACGCAGAATAAATAAATTAAAACCGAAGTAACGTTTTAATTTACCCCGTAACAAAAACTGATAATTTAAAGTAAACCTACTAAAATACGAAAATAAAAGACGGGTAAGTCACAAAACAGCTGTTGCAAATTTATATTTGTATAACTGCTAAACTCCGCAATATTTTCGGTATATTTGTTTTCAGAAAAAGTTCAGTTTCAGTAAAGTTCTCTTAAAAACTCTATGGATCGAAAAGTAATGTTTATAAGCTTTTAAAACTAGGATGTTTTCTTTTATTAAATTTTTATCGTTTTAGCAAAAGCAAAAGTGGTCGCCTCAAAAGACTAACCAGATCAAAAATTTTGGCATTATTAAGAAGAGTGTCAGTTTTGACTTTCCTTTTAGGAACTGATCCTCATTTTTAGATTTGTTACAAAATCTACAAGTAATAATAACCAATAACAAACATTTTACACATTTTTAAGAGTTGCATAATAACCATATATGCTATGGAGATTAATAAAAATGTTAAAATAACAGTTTTATTTATCTGTAAAAAAATTGTTATAATCGTTTCTTGTTTAAGGTTTTACCTATTTCTACTCGTCATGTGATATCTAATTACTTATTAATTATTACTATGGCTGTTTTGTCACTCTACAAAAACCACTAAAATCATAGAAACGTACAACAACATTAAGAAATGAGCGGATTTTATCATTCTAAATTTGTATTTAAATGAGAATATTTCGTATAAAATTAAATATAGGGATATAATGTGCCAATAAAAAATATCTAGAAATTTATGTTGGAAACAAAAATTTACCAAAAAATATAGGGAATTATTTAAAAAAATTAACTTTGTCCTTGTACGGGCTTTTTGATACACCCTGTATACATAACGTTGTTCGAAAAATATAGAGCAGCAAAAACCAATATATATATATATATATATATATATATTATATATATATATATATATATATATATATATATATATATATATATATATATATATATATATATATATATATATATAATATATATATATATATATATATATATATATATATATATATATATATATATATATATTATATATATATATATATATATAATATATATATATATATATATATATATATATATATATAGAATAAAAGTATGTTTTCTGTGAAAAATAGTTAGAAGGCTTAAGGCGATAACTCATTCGACCCGGAATGCAAATCTGAGAAAGTCGTTTTGAGGATTTTTTCTGCCTATAAAAATTGCAATTATTGTTATTAATAAAAAACGATGTTTGCAGATTGATCCTAAAATAGGTTTTTAAACTTTTATGAACTATTGTGTTCTTTGGTAGGTGACTAATTGAATCGGCTGCAACTTGCGATTTGTAACTATTTTATTAACTTAACTAAATAAACGACAGAATAGTACTTAATATTAAAATAAGAAACAAGATGATTCGACGACAGTATAATAGTGTTTTTTATTATTATTATTAAATTCTTTATTTAGCTAATATTTCAGCTAATCAATATTTTTTAATTCCAATTCTCCAAAAAAAGTTCTTTAGCACACTAAAAACTAAAACCACTAAACACCAAAAAACTCATACGATCTAAAAATCGATTAAACGGGCATAAATATGACAATAAAAATACAACAGCTTTAACTAAACACGAAAATAAAGCAAAGCATTCTTTTGGAAAGTCGTTCCTTAAACTCGCTAAGCGGGTTAAATCATCTCCTAAATACGAAAAAAATCAAAAACTACTTAAAAAATCTGCAAAAAAATACTAGGATATAACGTTAAATATCATAGCAATATAAGAAAACTGTCGAATATTTTATAATACATTTTACTTAACTCATCAAAAGATAAGGCTGACTTTAAAAAAATATTTTAAGCTTTTTTTTTTATAAAAATCAACCTCTTAGGGGGTGAAATCATCCGCTACATATAAAAAAATCAAAACTAACTTAATAAATTTAGAAAAAACTACTAAGAAACTCCTAATTATTAAAAATTCAAATCGAGTATACTTCTCAACAGTTTTAATAAGAAATTACCCCTATAACTAAGGGATGAACTACGCCCAAACGTGATAAAATACGAAAATATCATAGCAATGTAAGAAAACTCGAATATTATAATAGATCTTATCTTTCTCTTCAGATAGATTAAGTTGGCTTGATCGAAAACCACTCCTTCGTTAAAGGAGTGGTTTTCTCCTAGACAGTGGTTGAAGTACCCGATTTAAATTTCTATTAGTTTAGAATATCTTAGTAGTATTTCCAAAATTTTTCAAGTAATTTTTTAATATATTTTTTTTAATTTCGCAGATGATTTAACCATCTATGAGGGTTGATTTTTATTAAAAAAAATTGAATAATTAGGACCAGTAAGCATAATCTTTTTGATCAAGAAAGTAAGAACTATTATAAAATATTTAACAGCTTTTTTATATGGCTATGATATTTTCGTATGATATCACGTTCTGTGGTAGTTCACCCCCTCGTTACAGGGGTGGTTTTTTTTTTATAGATATTGACGAGAAGTACACGATTTGAATTTCTAATAATTTAGAATGTCTTAGTAGTTTTTTCTGGATTTTTTAAGTTATTTTTGATTTTTGCATATTTTAGAAATGATTTAAACCCCTTAGTTAGTATAAGAGTGAAATTTCAACTATATGCCATATATATATATATATATATATATATATATATGTATATATATATATATATATATATATATATATATATATATATATATATATATATATATATATATATATTATATATATATATATATATATATATATATTCTTTAATTTAATTTCTTGGGACTTTTGGTTCACATTTATTTTGAAATTAAAAGGTTATTTTTAATTTTTTATATTGTTTATTATTACAAACGTTTAGGTAAAAGCCTTCATCAGTGTTTATATAAATTAATATGGCAGTGGTTACTTATAATTATTAAGTTTTTTTTTGTGTATTACATAAAATGATTTTACAAATTTACAATATAAGTTATGTTTTTGGCTTACCCTAGAAGGAAATCTGTCCATTAACAATAAAAAAAAATGTTGAAACACTTATATACACAATCAACAAACATTTTAAAATCTTCAGGACATGCACAATTAAAATATTTATTTATGCTGAAACGGCAGTTAGCAGTTCCTTCCGTATCCTGAGACAAGATAATAATCCAAAACATTTTTTTTTATTATTTGTAATTAATGTTGAAAACAGTTTTATAAATTATAAAAATCATTTTATGTAATACACAAAAAAAACGTAATAATTATAAGTTACCACTGCCATATTAATTTTAGGTGTATAAACAATACTGAAGGCTTTTGCCGAAACGTTTGTAATAAAAAATCCCAAAAAAAAAATTAAAAATATTATATTTATATATTTATATTAATAGTTAATATATTATAATTATAAAATATCATTTTATTATATAAAAAATAATAATAATATATAATATAATATATATATATTTATTATAAATATGATATATTAATTTATATAAAAATATATATATATATATATATATATATATATATATATATATATATATATATATATATATATATATATATATATATATATATATATATATATATATATATATATATATATATATATATATATATATATATATATACTATTATACTCGCTAAGGGGTTTAAATCATTTCTAAAATATGCAAAAATCCAAAATAACTTAAAAAATCCAGAAAAAACTACTAAGACATTCTAAATTATTAGAAATTCAAATCGTGCACTTCTCGTCAATATCTATAAAAAAAACCACACCTGTAACGAGGGGGCGAACTACCACAGAACGTGATAACATACGAAAATATCATAGCCATATAAAAAAGCTGATAAATATTTTATAATAGTTCTTACTTGTTTGATCAAAATTCAATTTTTTTTTTAATAAAAATCAACCCTCATAGATGGTAAAATCATCTCCGAAATTAAAAAAATATTAAAAAACTTAGGAAAAACTACTAAGATATTCTAAACTATTAGAAATTTAAATCGGGTACTCCAACCACTGTCTAGGAGAAAACCACTCCTTTAACGAAGGAGTGAACTACCCCTGAACGTGATAGTATACGAAAATATAAGAACAATATAAATAATTCGATCAAGTCAACTTAATCTATCTGAACAGAAAGCTAAGATCTATTATAATATTCGAGTTTTCTTACATTGCTATGATATTTTCGTATTTTATCACGTTTGGGCGTAGTTCATCCCTTAGTTATAGGGGTAATTTTCTTATATAAACTGGTGAGAAGTATACTCGATTTGAATTTTTAATAATTTAGAATTTCTTAGTAGTTTTTCCTAAATTTATCAAGTAAGTTTAAATTTTTAAAATTTAGCGGATGATTTCACTCCCTAAGAGTATGATTTTTATTAAAAAAAAGTTTGAAATAATTTTTTAAAGTCAGCTTAATCTTCTGATAAGTAAAGTGAAATTTATTATAAAATATTCGACAGTTTTCTTATATTGCTATGATATTTTACGTTATATCCTAGTAGTTTTTCGCAGATTTTTTAGGAAGATTTTTTTCTATTTGGGAGTTTTTTTAAAATTGAAGTTTAAAGAAAATTTTCCCCAATATTTTCCCCTTTATTAATATAAAAATAACTTAAATATCTTCAATATTTTATTTTATAGAAAAGATACAATTAGAAGTACTTTTGTTCGTATTTATATTCTCTATATTTCAGACCCCCAAAAATTTTTCGAATTTTTTGAAAAATAAAAAATTTGATTAATTGACAAATCGCTACTTGATGGAAACCTTTTTAAATTTTTTTAAAAAAAAACCTTAAAGTGATATTTCCACTGTTTATTGGTATACTATACGAAAAATTTTTTCCCATACTATAGTTCTCGGGACTGTATGAACTGATACAAAATAAAAAAAAAGTAAAGAAACGGTGAAACCCCAAATCTACCTAAGTTTTACAATCTCCCCCTAATTTTTTTTTGGGGGGGGGTTTTATACAAATTTAATAAAGGGGGGGGTTTTTTTTAAGCCCCTTAAGGGAAATTCCTGTATTTTTAATTCTGGTTATTTCTGGGGTCTCAAAAAAAGATAGTTTTTTACCTTTATTTAGCACATGTAAAATAAAAAAAACATCATCAAAGTTGTGATTTTCTTGTAATAAATGTTGTGCGTTGCAAAATCTTCCTTTGGTTTAAAAAAAATTTTTTTATGTTCCTTTTTTTTTCTTGAACGACCTTCCGGTTTGACCTACATAACACTTATCGCAAGAACCACAATTTAGCTTATATAACATAAACATCTCATACAGAACAGTAAATAATTTGGGTAATTACATAAAGAACAATAAAGACAAGATAGATAAAAACCTAAAGTCGGGTATTTATTAAAACACCCCGACAAATAGTTATGGTAGATTGTAAAACTTAGGTAGATTTAGGTTGCAGTCCGTTTCTTTACTTTATTTTTATTTTGTATCAGTTCATACAGTACCCGAGGAAGCTATAGTATAGCGAAACATATGTCGTATATATACCAATAAACAGTGGAAATATCACTTTAAGTGTTTTATTTTTAAAAATAAAAAAATATGCTATACTTGATGTTTTATTACCTATAATTTGACATATGCAGAATATTTTTAGGTTTTTTAAAGGTTTCTGACAAAAGTATGAAAATAGGCTAAAAATAGGCTGTTTTTGCGGTCACTCTTTTAATGAAAGTTTTGTAAAACAGGGAATTTTGTTCGATCTAATTGCTATACGGAGTAAGTTGAAAGATTAAGTTTTATTTTTCATTTTTAAAAGAAGGTTCTACTTCTCAATTATAACGTCCTTTTTTATTCTTAACTACCTTAATTTTTACTAAAAATGAAGGTAGTTTTCTTTTATGCTATGTTTGTTCATTTGCGCTCACTCCGTATACGCTTAGATTTATTTAAACTTTAATTAATGTTTTATGAGTTTAAGGTCAAGCCGAGCTTTTAATCAAAAATAAAGTTTTACGAGAAATAAGAAATAACAAAGGTTCTCATATTGAACTAATTATCCGCCTGATAAAATTTTAAAAACCATCACAACCAACGCATGAACCCTACAAAAAACCCCCTACCCCGTAAACAAGTTTGAACACATACACAATGTACACAATCATGGACGCCATAATATTTTATATCTTTACACCTTTTTTTATGTTTTAGGGATCTAAAACCTAAAACAAGAAAAAAAATAAAACTTTTGCAAATCTAATTAAATATACTGCATTGTGAATATATGGTACAATAACGAAAAAAATAAACATAGTAAACGTTTTTATTAGATAAAACCCAGTTGCCAAGGGGAAGGACAAAATCTAAAATTAAATATAATTTTAAACACAAAAAATTTTCGGTTTTTTTTTTATTTATTCCAGACCTATGCATTCAAATCTATTGTACTGAAAATCCCTACCGTAGTCTTAAAATAAACCAATGTGCATAAAATATACATCTTCTTAGTAGTGACGACAGCAAAGCAAATGTAGATGTAATTTGCATAAAGACTTGAGTGTACAGGTTTCAACTTATGAAAGTTTTGTAAACTTCCTTGAAAGTTGGAGCGGCGAAGTCCGGGTTATGTTTTGCAAAGATAAAATCTGGTAATTTCTAAGACCTTGCCGAAGAAAATGACAGCTTAGTGATTTCAGGGAATTATACAACATAATGTGCAAACTTACCAGTTTAAATAAAATGTTTTTATAGTTAGACTAAATTTTTTTGTAATATAAATTTTAATATGCGACTTCTAGTAAAATAAATCAAAATTTAAACACTAATGAATAACACAAATAACTAAAAGGAAATATAAGTAGAAATAAGCAAAATTTATTTTTATTTTAAAGTATTTTAAAGGGATCTATCAATAAAAAAGAGGGTTAAGTACATAACCCAGCCTAATTGGATAATTCCTTGATTATTATTGCACATAGGATACATAAAATAAAACAAAAAATCTTATATAACCTATTCTCTTGTTATTTGGTTATTGTTAATTCCTATGAATATTTTAAGTAGCATGAAAACAGCACAAAGAAAGCATTTTGCGGTAAATCAACTATATTTAATATAATTTGTAGAAATAACAGCTTTTAGATAACAGGGGTCAGTTTAACTCCATCACGTCAGGGTCAAGTGGTATCAATTGTATCTATATGTTTTTAAGGTAGCTGAATTCATACCCAACTAGCAATTTAGTGTTTTATAAAAGTCCTAGAAATGTTTCCGACACAAATTTTATAAAAAACTATTTCTCTGGGAAACATTTTTATAACATTGCAGCACAAGTCGCCACAAATATCTTTGAATCAAAACAAAATGAGAAAAAAACATCTGCAAAAATACACAGAGGAAGCCATACTTATTGGATTAAATGGTAAGTAATATGGATCTTCGTTTACACGCATCTCCCGTGGGGACTAAAATTTTTAGTGCGAAGGAAATTTTACTGATAGTAATATATCATGTTTTCAACAAATTTTAAGCGCTTTCTGTTTACAGATGATTTCTAAAAAAATGTTTTTGTTATTAAATCCATTTTTTGAATTCAAGTCATTTTGCAAACATAATTATGTCAGATTATTTTAATTATAATAAATTTTTAAGTTAGCACGTTTTTAACTGTAATTAACAACAAAAATATGATAATTGTTGTAACTTTACATATCTGTATTAGAGTTACGAATTAGTGCATGGATATTCAAAATGGCTGCCTTCTATAAAATACTTTTGTGTTAGTAGCAAGCATTTTACGATAATTAAATTGTAAGGCTATTTTTATAAAATTTAAAACAATGAGATTCTTTGAGTTAACAGTTTTAGGTAGATCAGTGCTTAGACAAAATTTTGTTGTGTCACAGGCATTCTTAAAGCAAATGTACCTAATTACTTTGATCTCCAACTTTTGTCATGACGATCATTTGATTATTTTAAAAGCGTCCTAGGATCTTGCGAAATTATGTAAGGGATCCTTTTGTTTAAATTCCGAAATAGAGCTCTTAGTGCTGAATGTGAAAATTAAAAAAAGAGCCTATAATCTAATTTTTTTTTTTAAAATTTATTGTTTTTGCCCTGTTCTGTTTTTCCCTTGCTTGCTGTGTTTTAGTGCTAATACCACTTTTACTATTAGTTGCTATTTATAATATTTATACAACAAATTTTCAATCTTTAACGAAAATCATCACTTTTTAATTTTTTTTTTCATTGTCCTATATCTAACATTTTAAATTTCTGCTTTTGCACTATCAATCGCTATAAATATTTTTATAAAAAACAAAGCCCAGGTATAAATATAAGAAAACCTAACCACACATTTAATGCAAGAAATATATTATAGCAAATGTGTTTTATTGCGTAGGTAGCCGCAATAATTATATTTAAAGAAAAACAATTTAATTATGGAATCATTTTGTTCCTGTTTCAAATCTACAGCAGAGTGCATTTTATGAAATAATTATATAGCAAGCTCTGAAGCAACAATTTACTCCAAATAACGAAATAGTCCTAAATACTGCTTTGGAAAAGTATTTTGTAAGATAGCCAACTAATACAATAAAATAATTTTTATAAGTTTTTATAAGGGTAACGGCTGCAAAAAACTCTTACAAAGGCGTTATAAAACAATTTAGTTTTGTTGACTAAGTTGTTTTATAGCTTAGTTATAAAAGTATATTTATAATTATTTTGTAACTACTTAATAATAAAACATTTCAGTTGCAGACAACCATATAGTGTTATCAACAACTGTAATATAATTAATTAACATCTTGAAAGCATTAATAAAACAATAATAAAACAAAAAAGTTGTAGAAAATTAAAATTATAAAATACATTTGGTTGTTGGGAGGTCATTTAATGTCAAATCTGCAAAATTATTCATAATCAAATTTAAAGAGTTTATACTTATGTTTTCGAGGTCGCTGAGTACAAATCCGTGGTCAAACCTGTAAAATAATAATTTGGCCGATTTGACCCTGAAATATCTTTTGACCATGACCCGATGAGGTCAAACTGACCACGGCATATTCAACCCCAAAAAATGTATACGTTTTTAAATTTTCAATAATTTTCGATTTGACCTTAAAATGCTTTGACCAAGTAAGGGGGGAAACTGTCCCAAACCGAAAATGAAAAATTTTTTAAAAATTTTTTTTTTTAAAATTTTTGCCCCATTTGATTTTTTGTTTAAAAACCCAACCCAAAATGAAAAAAATCTTGACCGTGAAAGGCCACTGCTTCCTCCAACATAAAATAAACTGTATTTTTTTTTGTCCCTTTAACTTTTTTTATATTTAAATTTGGTTGCATCCCCCCAAATACATTTATCATTAAATCACAGTTATTTTGACCTCCATGCATATAAAAACATATTTTTTTGGGTGGGGACAACCTAAGCCAACACAATGGCTGGTTAGTTTTTTTTAAATTTTCCCCGGAAGATTTCATAAATTATTTTTAAATTTTGACGTTGTTTAATTAATTTTTCAAATTAGAATTAAAAAAAAATCTTGCTTGCATCACACCATCTTCTTCAAGGTTGCTTAAGAGTGCAATTACGCTACAACTTGGGGGTCGGGCGAAAGGACGGGGGAGGTTTGGGGGGCCCCCCAAACCCCCCCACTACCACAATTTTCGTATAGCCGCATTAAAAATATTATATTTTATTTGGGGTTTCCCCAAATTCGGTGTATGGGGTGAGATGTTGTTTCCGATTGCAAGCCCGGGGGGAAAGTTTTTCGGTACTTTTTTGTCACTTAAATGACATAAATTTACACCATTTTAAAGGAAGGGGGAAAAAATCTATGTCTCTGCTGTAACGGTTTTTAAAAAAAATAAGTCGAGTTAAGAGAAAAATAGTATGTAAAATAAAACCCATTTTGGGGGGACTTTCCCCTCAAGGAAATATTAAAAACTAAACCAAATTTAAAAAAAATTACAGAAAACCCAGATTTAAGTGTTGGATTTCATATAGTTTTTGAAAATTTTTAAAAAATTAAAACCTTTTTTTTAAAAAAAAATTTTTGCCCCGCCCCAAATTGGGGTCCTTTTCCCCCGGCGCGAAGGGGCTTTTAAGCTTAACTTATGTTGAAAGTCTTTTGTACCATGCCTAATGACTTGTTAAAATATCAAGAGTCTGTAATTTAAACTATAGTACTGACTGTCAATAAAATTAAGTTATAAAACAGGTGTTTGAGCCTATTAAAAAATATTTACAATAGTCATATTTGTAAACCCCGGGGTATTAAGCTCTTGTTGGTCACCCAAAATCAAGTACCTTTAAGAATGTATACTTATATAATTATCCAAAAACGCTTTTTTAGAACTATTAGGTTACAATGTTCTGCATTATAAAAATTTTTGTCGCTCTTAAAATTTTTTTTCAATTTTTTTTTTCGTCTAGTGTGTTGTACTTAATTTTATATGCACTGGATTTCTTTATGACTTACAAGTTTTTAAAGAAGGGCGAACATAAAATATGAAAATATCAAATTATAAGCGACCTAGTGGTAAATTTTTAAAAAAAAAAAAAAAACCTTTTTTTTAAAAAAATATACTTCTTATTGTTTAAAAAAAAAAACAAAACAATTAAAAATTTTTTTTGGTTGTCTTTTTTCGTTTGTATTCGCCAGAAGGGTTTTACCAATGAGCTGTTAGTTTAACTGGAGAAAGCATCGATTTGGCATAAGGGGCATCAAAAACGCACATTCTAAGGTTCTGCCTAGCGATAAATAACCCCTCTGTACTCAAAACAAGAAAATCCCCAAAAACCCCCGGGAAAATGGTTACAACAGATACTATTTTTTCGAAAGGGGGCTGCCAAGTATCTTTCTGTTTCATTTTTTTTGATAGTATATTATGATTAAATTTTACTTAATTTTTTCCCAAAAAAATTACATCAAAATAAGATCTACTATTATTTTTTAAAATTTTGTGAATAATATTTGTTTTTTTTTTTACTATAAAGTATAACACAGAAAAGTAATGATGTTAAAATACTAGTTTTTTTTGGACAGCTACAAAAAGGCGCGACAACGTGACAACAGCGGATTTTTCTAGAAGCGTGTTTCCGCCGCTTTCATTTTTGCTCGACAGATGACACATTTAATATGGTTTTTTTAGTTTAAATGTTTTTTGTTGTTTGGGAATTTTTTTGAAAATTGCATAAATTCCATTTTTGTGTAAGTTTTTTTTAAAAATTTAAAAAATGGTAAGGCAGTGCAAAGTGTGAAAGGGGAGGATATGATTCCTACTATTCCTACAAACTATGCTTGTACCATTCTATCGCCAATAAAAAAAAAAAAACATGGTGAGCGCAGCTCTAGATTGCGTTTATGAATGAAATGCTTTCTCTATCTATGATGTTAGCTCATTGGGTTTTACCTTTAAGGGTCCCACAGTAGTATGCTAGCATACTGGGGGTCTATTTTTCACTGTAGCGCTTCTCTATCTGAGTAATTTGCTGGTGAAATCTCTCGCCGTGCTTGTCTGAAACTGCACCCAAATTGTCAGGGAAGAATTCTAAATGGGAGCGAAGAAAATGCAGCTTAAGTGACATATTGCAACCTAGGGTCTTATAGGATTGGATAAGTTCTTCCCTAGACCTTTGTAGTTGTCCGTCTTTTTGTTACCTAGAAAGTGGCTACATACCTTTTCTTTCTCAAAAGTGTAGGTTTAGAATTTTTGTTCTTAAAAGTTCTAGTATTTGAGGTCCAACGAACATTCCTTCTTTTACCTTTGTTTCACTTATACGCGGGAATTTCCGTCTCAAATAAAGGAACGCAGTTCCTTCTCTATCTAAGGCTTTAACAAAAAATTTTATATCTATTTTGATTTACTGAAGGTTCATTAAGGACGTTTTTCTGGCCGGGCACAATGTTTTTACGTAACGGACAATCTTTAAATAAATAATGTTGGTTTCGGGGCCCGTTTTCCCTTTCGGCTGATCCTTTTGCAAAAAAAACAACAATTTTTTGTAAACCCACCTGCAGTCCGGGGGAGAGTGCAACATTTTTAAAATCGGCAAGATGTTTCAGTTATGATCTTTCTTATTTTATGCTTTGGAGTAATATGCGCATGTTCTGTTATATTTCTTTCATATTTACAGCATGACCAACGGAAACTGATGGTCGTTCGTTTTCATTAAACAAGTTTTGTCTTGATCGCCAACTTTGAACTCAAAATATAGCTTATAGGCTTTTCTTACAAGTGGGCTCAAGCTTTTTGTGCCACCTTACTACATAAATAACGGAAACTATTCAGATAGTTCAAACACGATCGCAACGGCATCGCTTCGGTCATATAGCCACTGCTGAATTCTGTAATACTGATCCTCCAACAAGCGCCTGGCTCCTTATATACCCCTTTCGAACATCTGGTATTTTCTAGAAACATCGGGAATCAAGAGTAACTTGTAACTAATCATTGCCCATTGAGAGCTGCTTATGACGTTTAAACGCCTTTTGTAGCTCTTGAAACTCTTCTCTGGGTCTGAGTTAATGAAATGATAGAACTATTTTTGTATACAAAGGCCCTTCAATAAGAAGCTGTCCCTCCGACGACTATGAAGTACGGTGGAATCTGGAATTACATGGGGCTCAATGGGTATCTCCTCTATTTAAAGCCCCAGGGGGTTGAGATTTCGTAGATGGGGGACATCCCTAGACATTACCTATGCGGTCTTGCCAGATTGTGCACATTTTCCCTAGACTAAGAGAAAATATAGACTTGGCAACACCGTAGCCTATTATGCCTTAGAAAGATAAATATCGCACAGGTACATTTTTACGCTTGCTTAAAGCATGTTGTTGGTACTCTGTTACGTAATACGACAATTTAAAGGTCGGTGTAAGGGTTAAATAAGTAGGGCTTATCGAAATAACTTATCTGCTTGGTAAAGAGGATTTTCGAGCAGGACAGTGTTATCGTCAAAAAAATGAAAACTATTAATTTTATTATTATGAGTATTAGTATTACTATTAAAGTTAAATTAACAAAAATACCTTTATACTTTGCCCCTGTCCAAATTTTGTCCAAAATTAAGGAAAAACCTATATTTAGGGGGAATATTAAATCACTTTTTTTCCCCCTGCTGTTACCCTTACAACCTTGACTATAAAAAAAAAAAGCCCATAAAGTGTAACGCCTTCCACTTTTAGCAGCTTTCACTTTGAAAAATTTATGTATTAAAGTTTTACTTTTTCTTTAACGTCGTCAGATAGATCCTTTGAAATTTAGAAAAAGAAATGTGAAAAATTTTATTCGTCACAGTTAGGTTGTTTTAATTGATTAAAAATATAAAAAGATTAAATATCAAAGGTGTTCATTTTTAAAACGACCTATTTTTAAAAATGAGGAAAATATAAAAAATGTGTTATATTCTGTTTAGGAAAAATATGGAAAAATTATTTTATATAAAATAACAAAGTTTCAATAAGGGTAGAAAAAAAGTTTAAAAAAATAACGTACAAGAAAGTCTTTTGGGAAAAAAAGTATTAATATTTTTTTTTAAAAATTTTAAAAAAGAAAGAATATTTTGTTTTCCATATATTTTTTAAAGGCCAAAGTTTGTGCATATAAAGATTTTGGGGGTTTTTTTTTAATTTTCGCCTGTTCAAAAATTTTAAAAATTTTCAAAATTTAAGAATATGCAAAAATTTTCTGCGTGTAAAGTTTTATTCTTTAACAAATTAAAACCACCGGACTTTTTTTTTAAATTAAAAATGCGAAAAAAATTGGGGTATTTTTTTTTTTTAAATTTTTAAAAAACCCCGTTTTTTTTGCCCGGCGGGCCTTTGTGGTTTTACCCTTTTGAAAAAACCCCCGGGTCCCACCCCCCCCAAAAAAAAAAAAAAAAAAATTGCAAAAAAAAATTTTCAATTATATATACACGCATGCGCAATTCAGCTACCCTTTTTTCCCCAATGGCCTTTTTTTTAAAGGACCAGCCCCCTTTCCCAATTTTAATGGGGAACCCGTTATGGTTTTAATTGTTTTCTCACAATTTCTTTTTTTTTTTTCCCCTTCCTTTAGAATTTTTTTTTTGTGTTACAGCTAGTAAATAACAACACTTCCTTTGATAATAATTTAAATAGTCTTACTTGATATTAAATCTTATTAAAATAAAATTAGAATAAAACCTTAGAGTCAAAAATTTGCCTTAGAAATTTGATTTCATCAGAGCTCCTTGGGGAACCAGTATCATCGACGAGGAGGGTTATTCAAAAAAAATTTTTTAAACTTGTATTATTCTTTTTTCCTGTTTTGTCGTATCCGGGAGATTTCCCGGGGACCCTATAATTTCATAGGTAAGTTAAACATCATACTATGGTATGTACTTCTTTATCTTCAACTCCCCATTTTTTTTTTTATTTTTTTTAAAATCCAAAAATAAAAATTGAATGATTTCTTTTCAAAGTTTTTTTTGGGGAAAGGAATGTGTAAGGGGTGGGGGGGGATGTTAACTTGATTCTCAAATACGCTTTTTTGTGCTGGGGTTTTTATAAAAAAATTTTTTTTTTTATGCTGAAATTATCCATATATTTTCTATAATAATTGGCAAAAAAAAAGGAAACTTTGCAATCATTTTTTATCGACTGGTGTTGAAAACTTTTTTTTCTGCTTCTTATTTGGAAGAATCGGATAAAATACCTTTTTTTCTTATTGTGTGATCTAGTACTGGTATTTGATTTTAGATAAAGTGGGGCTTAGATGGTGTTAATTTAAGGCCCGTCGCTTTTAATCTCAACAATATTTTTCTTAGGTTTTTTTAATGTTCTTTTTAAAATTTTCTTTTGAATTACTGCTCTGATTACTTTTAGTTGCTGGAACGTACTTTTTGGACTGTTGTCAATCCCAAACTCAAACGTTTCACCCTAAATAATGCTGTTTTCAACTTGTCCTTTTTCTATTTTTTTCCTGCCAAACCCGAATAACATGTCCAAACTTGTAAAAAAAAAGGGTTCTTTTCCCAAGTAAGTAAAAATGTCATTTATGACTGGGGAAGGATAGATTTTTTTTTCGTTTTGGCGTTTTTTTATTATTATTTTTTTATTAACGCCAAATCTCATTTTTTTCCTCTTTTGGGCACTAGTATCTACTGCTGGGCTTT